>OZ024906.1:27092610-27235110 GCA_964017125.1 Flabesymbios commensalis | reverse complement strand
TGGAAAGCAAACATCTAATGCTAAGGTACACTCTGTGATCAAAGTTAATTTGGAACATCTTCCACTCCAATACCTCCTCACTCTTTATCAACGCACGTTTATCATGTTTATAAATGACTTAAGCTTGCTCTTCCAAGAAGCAACTTATTAGACCCACTGCCCTTGCAGCCCTTGGCAGATTTACCTGTCAACATGATGTTACTACTACCAGCCACACCCCTTGTCACTACGTTTTGTTTGTCAAGTACATGTCCTTATTAGTGTATAAAGAACAGATTCTAGTATCCTTGGTATAACTATATCCGTGAACGAGCTATTTGTATCAAAATACATGACTGTGTGTGCCACCACGTCTACAATAATTTATAACATGGTGATTAATATCAGAGGCACGCAAATGTGATTTGATCCCCAACAGCTATTGCTGTATATATATGTGTTTTTATAAGCCTATAAAATCTAATTAACTCAATGTTATTGTTATAAGGAATAGCTCTGACAGTAACTGAAAGGTTATGTAGGCCCCTTCTCTTCTTCTTCTTCTTGTGGTGAACAGCGGGCACTCCTTACTTGGATTATTATACGCTGTGTGGATGACGTGCGCTGCGCAAGGCGGAAAGTAAAAAGTGCTGGTGCTGAACAACGTGGTAATATGTAACCCAAAGCAAAACGGGGTTACAAATAAAATGCAATATAGTGCAGTGTAGTCACGTGGGTTAAAAACCTCTCCGTCAACAGCTTTATGAGGCAGCGGTGGGGAGATTTGGGGCAAAAAAAACTTCTAAATGGAAGTTTGTTCCTTATGGGGATGGTGTCTAGCAAAAAAGAAAATTTATAGGCATTATTTGATGGGCTGAGAGGAATATACCTCCACGGGTGGAACACACGTGTCTGTCTTGTGGACATGGTCAGCCACCTCTGCCAGGCGTCCCCTGCAGGTGTACGAGATACGGTACGATACGATACAACATTTGGAGCATCATGTTGTTCCGACTGGCAGCAAGAGACTCCCAGCCGAGGTAGCCAATCATCTCGCTTACACTGCTCGTGTTGTGAAAACGGTTGCAAGTGTATCTTGCACCTCTCCTCTGAACCATTTCCAGTTTGTTTATATTTTCAGCTCTATGTGGGCTCCAGACCGTGGCGCCATATTCCAGATGAGGCCTTACTAGGGACTGGTATGCTTGTGTTTTTAATGTTTGCGATGATGTCTTAAGGTTATGGAGGTCGAGGATGCTGTTGGCTTTTTTAGTAGCGTTACTAATGTGGGTGTTCCATTTCAGATCTGAAGTAAGCGTGAGGCCGAGGTATTTAGATGAGGCAGTAGTTGGAAGGGGGTGGTCATGAAGTGTGTGGATTTTGTTAATTATTTTACCTTTGCCGGTTCTCATGGTAAAACACTTGTCTGCGTTGAATTGCATCAGTCAAGTGTTCTCCCAGGAGCCGACAGCGTCAAGGTCAACCTCCAGTAGATCAGTGTCTTTTTTGCTTCTGCTGGGGCGGTAAATAATACAGTCATCAGCAAACAAGCGGATTGTGCTATTTACAACTCCATCAGGTAGGTCTACTAGTCTACACATGTCATTGAATTTGTGTGTAGGACTGTCAACATTCTTCTATTTATCTCAGTGAACACTAAACATGGATCTGATGCTAGTTCAGTGCAGATTATTGCAATAATTGTGTTCACTGGGATATCTTATATGAGCAATGACAACATGAGGGTGGGGTGTAGTAGATTTCGCCACATATCACAGAAGTTTATCAATACATGTGGAATTACCCTGATAACACAGGGAAATAAAAATCAGCCCCGCAGGAATCGTGTATTTATTGGAAATATAGAATACTGTTTCAGAACATATAAAAAAGAAACACGCGAAGAAAATCGCGCCATTTTCCAACTGGTATGGTTAAATCGAAAAGTGAGTAGTAATTTGTATACATATAATATTCACGTTGATTATACATGTATACTTCACTCAGTATTATTTTGGTGACAAAATCTACAACGTGCCCATGTATGGTCTGTTTTGATCATGTGTCTGTTAATTACGAACGTACAATGTCTTCTTCATTCTGGCGCACATAAAATAGCAAGTAGAGGCAAGCGAAATGAATATTGAAGGACAAAGATCAAAGCCGCTCATTGATTGAAGGATGGTTTTCCCTGATTGTCAATGCATGCTGGTGCTGATTAAATACCGCATTTGACAGTAAACCTGGACGCATCCCAACAAACACGAGACATCCGTTCAACGTTGGGCCAGCATCGCAGACAGTGGACCAGCAATAATCCAATACCTGGTCAGTGTATTGTGCTTGCTGGAATGTAACTACCCATAATTGCTGAGAGTTGTATAGCGATTTTCATCAATGCAATAAAATCAATCTAGGTAACTGTCAGCAAATCTAGCAGTTGTTAATTGTAACTATCCAGCAAAAAATTATTACATGCCAAATGGTCTAACTTCGATAATACCCCAAAAAAATCAACCAAATTTTCAGGGATGCTGGGGGAAGATGAAAAAATGATCCGAGAAAAATTTTGTTGACAATTTTTAAACAGCGATCGAGTAAATTGAAAAAAGGCTACTCCCAGGATCTGGTGAAACAGACTGTAGAAGACGTCGAATACCACGAATACTGTTACGCTATATGTTTTATTGCCAGTAGACCCAACCAATATAACCGAAATTCCACTTTGTCTTTGATGGAAGTTTGGAAGTCCGTAATGTATTTTTTCCAGCGAGATTTTTTAACCTTTGCCCCGCCGTAGAGACGCGCTTTTTGGTCGCTTATATAGAACATAATAGTGTTTACCTGATGTTTACCTGAAGATAACTGTGTTTAAAATTCAACTCAATGAATCGGTTGAAAACTCAAGGAGAAAAGCGGCCGTAGAGAAATAATAAAAATATGAAAGTATCCGTTAGAACAATAATAGTTTGAGCGTAGTAAAACGTACAAACTTATTACCAGACCACATAGGGAGTGAGACATGAAAAAAATCCTCGCACACTCAGTGACCACGATATACTGGTATACACGGTATCTATAGGTAATACATGTGTATTATTGATTTCGATATCTGGATAAGGATAAGAGAATACACTAACAATAAATATCAAGGTCAACCTGTGAAAGACTGGCGAAAATGACACAATTGTCATAGGCGACAATCGATCTGAGTGACAGGCGTGACTAAAATCAAAACAATGTGAATGTGACGAAAACATGCACATGTGAACTGTATGTCAGGTATTTGATACCCTGGTAAACCAGAAGTGATATCATATATTATGTATTGTGGCCCAGCAAACACGAGACGTTGGCCCAATGTTGGGGTATTGTTGGTCCATCGTCTTCGACGCTGGACCAACACTACCCCAACATTGGGCCAACCTCTCGTGTTTGCTGGGGGTTTATCACTGCAATGTGGTGTCACCACCAGAAACGAGGCGTTCACCCAATGTTGGTTTAATGATGGACCGACGGCGGGTCAACATTAACCCTGCATTGGGGCAACGTCTTGTTTTCGCTAGAACCGCAAAATTATTACAGCAAACAGGGGTTGAACCAATGCTGCTTTAATTTTGGAGCAGCGTCACAGAAGGTGGTCCAACATTGAACCAGCATTGGTTCAACTTGGCGTGTTAGATGGGCTACGACCACGCCACCATACCATATAATAGGCCTACACGGAGAACCACGTGGTCTGTTTTCACCTTCTGAGTGCTAAAATCCATTTCTATTTTTTACAAATAACTTAAACATCATCGTTTAAACATGGTAAAGGTGTAGTGTAACGCGTCTTTAATTAGCATGATCAGCGAGATTTCCTTAATTTTGACAAATTTGATTAACACTCTGTTGAAGATGTGCATTGCCTCAACATGATCAACAAAACACAACATCAAGTCTGTGCGAAGTAAATGTAAATAATTTGGCGACTAAAGATTTCATATATAACATGATAAATAACATGAAGAACATGAAAAACGATGAGTATTGCAGACAGTGTGTACAATTCTTCGTTCACATTACTACTAGACACCAACTTTTTAAACAAAAATAGTCATTTCCCTTCACCCTGTTCACCGTGAGGTTGCGCAGTGGCGGCGGGTATTGTGTTAACCCCTTAACCGCCGGTGCCGCATAAATTCGTGTTTTCATTTTTTATTAGCACATCAAGTACATCTTCCCATACAAGGCTCGCTTCTCCCGAGGTCGTAGACCGAGGCCTTGCTGAATCAGTGTTAAAACCATCTATTGGAGTGGGGACTTTCAAGAAAGATTTTTCCTGTTTGACCCAAATTTGACCTCTGGCATGAGTGCTGCTTTAATGCAGGGCCACTGTCTACGACGCCGGCCCTGCATTAAGCAGCACATGTCTGGTGGCCGAGAATTTCACAGGAAGTATTACAGACAGCTCCCACCACATCTCTGACACCAGACACGAGACGTTACATGCGCCAGGGTTGGGTTAATGTTGAGCCAATGTCACAGACAGTGGGCCAACATTAAGTTGGCATTTGGTTGAAAAATTAATGAATATTCAATATCTAAATCATCCTCCCTACCCCAATAGGTGGATGATAACACTGATTCAGCAAGGCTCGGTCTGCGACCTCGAGAGCAGCGAGCCTGGCTGTCAGGAAGATGATCAAGTACCACATTTTAAATATGTTAAAGATAAAATGTGACATCAACCAGCAAGATTTGAAAAGAGTTGACCTCCATTTTGTCAAATCTGAATAATTTTCACTCACTTAAAGTTGTGGATCGCGTCAGCGAGACACAACTTCAAGTGGGTGAAAATTTAAATTTAATAATTTGGCGGTTAAAGGGTTAAAAGTGTCATACTTGTGGCGGCAATTGAAATTACCATGACAATAATCTAGTGGCGGACCAGGAGGATCGCAGGTTAGGCGGTCCTGGGGCCAATCCCACTAAAATCTTAAAAATAAGATTATCTTAACTTTCTCTCAATGTAAAATGAGATAATATTAAGAATAATCTTAATTTTAAGATGTTTAGTGGGATGTGTCCCAGACCCCATTTTCAGCAATTAAACCATATGTAAACATTGCGGCAAATTGCCTTAACATCTTTATTTATCACTCAAAATCAATGTACTGGAGTGGTGCCCCATATCAGCTTTTATCAGCTTTTATCATCTGACAGGATCTAAATTGAACTTCTTTGGCGTGAATCTAACCAATTTTTTATCGGATCCCCACCCCTTTTCAAAATTCTGGATGCGGCCTGATATATTAGGATTAGCAGCTGCTCGTGGCACATATATACACATCAGCTGATCATCATCAGTAACACTCCTCGCAGCCAGAGTTGCCAATTTGATTTTCAGTTGTTCACTGCTCAGTTTGTTGTACTCAGTGGGAATAATATTGTCATTTCTTATTAATAATACATTATCTTGCAGGCAAGTTCATAGAACGTGCATAGCATGTATTTGTCTTTGATAACGCCAGGCGTTGTGCATATTCCGTTTATACCCCCCCCCCCCCCCCCGAGCATCCATCTTTTTACTTTCATTTTTTATTCACCATGAGATGTGAATTGCTACCGCAATTCCCATCTCACGGTGAATAAAAAATGTGCTGATTTTATGGATACTCAAATATAATATCTAAAATTAGGGCTCAGAGCCTGTGAAGGATTACATTATTTGTTATTAAATTAATAATATTCAGAAATTGTCACGTGGTGCACAGATGTGACGAGGGAGCTTGAATGCTGGGGGAAGTCGCAGCCGATGACTCAGCATTGAGCATACATGTATCAGTTATATAGCGCCCTGGGGCGATGTTACGTGTGTTGGCTAGGATATACATATATATATATAGCAGCTGTGACCCAACAAACACAAGGCGTTGATCTAGTGATGGTTTAATGTTGGACAACGGTCTACGACGTTGGCCCAGCAGTTAACCAGCATTGGGTAAACGTCTCGTGTTTACTTGAGAGGCAGGAAACGAACAATACTAATTATGATAATTATCCGTCTACTCCCATATCCTGGTTACGGTATTCCAGCGAACAGGAGATGCTGACGTAATGTTGGGCCACCATCGCAGACGACGAGGCAGCATTCAAGCGACATTGGGTCAACGTCTGGTGCAGGCTGGGATATATCATACCAATACCCCGATGACCTCATATACACAACATACTAGTGACCCACTAACTCTAACACAGAAGATGCACTCTTCAGTCCACTGGAACGCCAGAAAATTGGCATAAAGCTTTGTGGCCTTGGTGTGAAGTACATAGATACATGACTATCCTGCTGCCTTCAATGATAAATGTATCAATTACAGAGAGACCTCGATGATCCGTCCTCTGCCTAATGTATTTTAGCTTCGCATTTCTACCATCCTGATGTACGCATCGGTGATCGTCATCAAATTGCAGGGACAAAAGGGTCAAATAATGCATGACTGCTCCATTGTTCGTTTCCAAGTAGGCTATATCACAAAGGTTGTCGACTTCTGTCTTCTCATAATTGATGATAACGTGTGAGAGAAGTAAACACACATGTACACGTGTATTTTGCGCTGACTTAAACATCGATTGAGCGTAACTTGTCCCTAGCTTCACATTAGATAAAAGAGAGTACTTAACTTGTACCTAACCTCACACTAGAAAAAACGTTTTAAATGTGTGTCATTTCCACCCTATTAAACAATGACTACTGTGGAATGACTTTAATAATTGTACTATGAATGTGTTATGGCATTTATCATGACTAGTGTTTGCTGGGTATGTGGTTGAATTTGGAAAGAACTACATTTTACAGATCAAAGTAATGTAATCTGCTTCACGTTATGGGTGGTACTAAATTTGAAATGAGACAAAAGTTTCAAAATAGATAACCTGTCCCTCACCTATGTTCGCTCATCTAGGTAACAAGCCAAATGTGGTCTGCGTCACAATCACCACATACCCACGCATCGTGTTTGCTGGGCGCGTGGTGAAAAAAAATTTTGGTCCTACTTACTTGAAATTTAAATGCCCATTGGCCACCCTCTTGTGTCAAGGAATATATTTGTGCAAAATATGAAGTTCATCCATCAATGGCAAGGTGTAGACAGCATAACCATGACTACAGTATAATGGTTTCTAGTTCTTGTAGTATAATTATAGATGTACATAAATTTAATAGTTTTGTGAGATAATACTTACATGTACGCCCCTACGTCTCGCACATACATGTAAAGTTTATATAAGCCGAAAAAAAATACGAGTCAATGTCATATAAGGAAATCATATTGAAACATAAAATGAGGATCAATGATGTATCACGATAAGATAATAATCAGATAAAGATTAATGAAATGCTAGGAGTTATATTTGACTTTATTATATCAGAATAAGCTATCAAAGAATCAGCGATCAAAGCATGTATCTCGTCTGACTGCGTTACGCTCCTACACAGATAACATGTTATAAGACAGAGTCGTATTTGCCACTGTGCACAGTGGCGGATACGACTCTTTGGTACATGTACCAATGTGACGATATGTAAGAGTTTGCAGTAGGAGCTGATATGAATATTTCAACCCTTGCCATGCTACCGGGACCATACATGTATACGTTTTCGAGCATATTAAAAAAAATGTCTGTTAAAATGATATCCAGAATAGTTTGTGAAAAATATCAAATGTCTATTTTTTTCTATCAGTGGAACTGAAAATTGCGTTAGCAATTCCAGCTATAAATTATGAAAAATAGAAGCAAATAATTCAACAAGGCAAAGGTAAATTGAATTTCCGTCGGAATAATCCTCGTCTTGTATATTATTATTAATACGTTTTTAAATGTGTTGATAATGACATGGCGGCGATGATGAACAATTATAATAACTAGCATAGCCGTAGTATTCAACATTCCAAGTATGTGTATATATATTTAAAAACTCGATTTATATATCAACATGTATTTTATGTGTACAATAATATAATAGTGTATTACACAGCCCGTGACAGGCCACTGATCTACTGCTGAATACATACATGTACATGCACATGTATTCAAGATGTGTAATACAGGACCGTGATCTCGATAAATGCAATTACGTAGTCTGGGAAAACATGAGATAAGCTTGCATTGGGGTCCATACAACGTTTTACTGTATTTTTCGTATCTTGATATACCCTAGATTGAGAAACTGGATGATGCACTCTTGGCACCTTTGGGCATTTTGCAAAAAATGCAAATTATTACCGTCATTACTGGAAATCTTACTTTTGCCAATATCTCAAAAACTAAAGATGGTAGAATCATAAAATTGGTGTCTATACATGTATATGTTTTCATGGTCACTGAATGCAATTAACATTAAACCAACTGTCTAATAATTATTACAGAACCATAAAATGCAAATTAGTACCGCCATTACTAAAAAAACTACTTTCGCGAGTATCTCAAAAACTAAAAATGGTAGAACCATGAACTTTGTGTGTATACATATGTTTTCATGGGCAAAGAATACAATGAATGAACACAAAATTTACCTTTTTATATTTATTACAAAAAAAAACAATTAGAATAATTGATATATTGTGGAATTTTGCAAACCCTTACGGCGTCATATTTCACTTGTAGTGACAAATTACCGTATATTATCAGCTCCATCAATGTGTTAACATTACTGTATTACTCTTCATCACTCTCAGCATCTGAAATTGAAGATCTATTGCACTGATTCCTACATAAGCCAGCACTATGGCAATTACAAACCATAATGCAAGGATTTTTTTGCGGATGAGCAGCTGCAGCGAACAGTTGAACATGATTCGCAGCTATACATCGCAAGATCTAGAATATCTGGTGGGGCTATTATTTTCCTATTCAGACAACGTGAAAGGCATGCGTCACTTTTTTGCTGTATGACTTGCCTATCAACACTTTGTTAGATTAAGCTTTGGTAGATCGGCTTCACTTGCCGTCTTTCAGATCGCTGTTTGAATAGGGGTTCTTTGAACACTTTTGAGATGGCTTCAGTTGCTGTAGGGGGAGATTTGTATTTTAGTCGTGAGCTTTAATTAACTTTGCCAACCAAATATCTGTTCTTACATGTGGTATTGTAATACCATTAGCTGCTAGTTGCTTTGGAGCTAAATCTGTATTTTTCTGTATAGCTTCTGCAATATCTGTCAATGTCCTACCATTGATAGTTCCATCCACTGTGACAGCGCAAATGAGATTATGAGACGAATATAGCGGTGGATTAGAAGTACAAATACTGTCAGTGTCATTCGTCACTCACTATGTTTACATATTGAAGACCAGTGGCTGCAAGCTCAATTATCTGATGTACCATAGTCACATCTACTTCTTCATAAGTTGCACGTGTTCATATCATGTCGTCTAATGACTACATTCTTGTATATTTGTAAAGAGAATCATGGTGACTTGTCATATTGCAAGACCATCATGTGTGTATTTTAGTTTTCGTTGAAGATGTGCTCCACTTTTGATGCTGTAGATGTACTACCCACAAAATGGCACATTCATCCATTACATAATGGCATCGGACAAAATGGCGACCAGAAAAGATATTTCAACTTGTAAGGTTTTTCAAGAGTAGATTCTGAGTTTGAAGTTCTGATATATAAATTTTGTTATCGACAATAGATGTAGGCACTGGTACAAGCCCATATTAAAGTAGCCTACATTCTGTTGATCAATATGCTGTGACTGCTGGAGAGCCAGAACTCGCGACAACTTTTCTTTGCGATGGTGTTATGAAACTCTCCAGGCCATCCTTAATTCACATGATTCCACCTGTTCCATCCCCACTTCAACATATTTGACATTGTTTTCAAGATTATCAAGGTGGTCTTCTCACATTAATAAATGGATGCATGTAATAATTATGTATCTAAATTTTTTTGTGAGCCTTGAGCATCTGAACGATAACAGGATGTGGCTCATCAATTATGTTTCTGTGAAGCCATCTTAGATATCAGAAATGTATTTTACAAGGTAACCACAAGTGTGCATCACAGTACATGATGCGAGTCCAAATGAGATGGATTTAACGATATGCCGATAACACTATTTGGCCCATGCTCACAAAGCATAATTAAAAAAAAAAATTCAATGTGCACTACAAAAAACATACCAAACTCCTTGCTTGAGTGGTATGCTTGAGTCGTATGCATTTACCAATAACCTGTTTATATATATATCGGTACTTTCTCCATCGAGCTCAAAAAGTACGTAAGGTCATATCTTGCACAATTGATATTGCTTGCAAAGAAGTAAGCCTATCCTAAGTTAGTATTTTTCTGACAACCAAAAGGTCAATTTCCTTCACGCTGTGCTCTCACAAACATCATCAAGATGAATACTGGGTTCTGAAAGGCCCACTTTTAGAAGTGCTTCCATTACTCTTTACAGTTCACACCGAATATATTTGGGATAGGAATCTCTCTGTCAAATTCACACTCGAATATATCTGGGCTACAACATGGTAAGGGGGATACTCGGTCAAAAATTGTAATATATAATTATGGTTAAATAAAGTTTCTTCCTCTTCTTCTGTCGTTTCTCGCCACAATAACATGGCATAGGAAGTGTTATGTTGACATAGCAATCAGTTCTTCGTATGTGTTCTTTGGGTAATGCATCTCCTACAAACCTGAGAACACTGAAGTTTTGTAGATGCATTTCCTCAGGAAAGCATTAGAATCAAACCAAGCTGTATTTGAGAATGCCTTCTGGATCACCCTCAGTCATCAGGATTCCAACACAACTTCTGTTCTGTGATGTGATGTGAGTCTTTGAGTCTCTACCACAGCAGTCATTATTGTATCCGGGTCTGATGAACCCATCAATTAACAGGTATATATACATGGTTCTAGGTCAGAGTTGAACGGTTTGTCCAGTAATTCAGGAGTGTCCGAATGCGAAACAGTAATACGTTTGCGGAATCAAAATCAAGTAGGGGCCCAGCTAATTGAAAACGTGATTGTTGTGATGTCCTGATAGCACTGATAATTGGTGAACATATGTGAAGACACCAATTTCATCACGTCATGGTTCTGTCATTTTTAGTTTTCGAGATATTGGCAAAAGTATTGTTTTTAGTAATGGCAGGAGGAGAACTAATTAACATTTTCATGGTTGTTATTAATATTAGAAAGTTGCTTTGGTGTTTATTGTATTCCTTGACCATGAAAACATATGTATAGACACAGATTTTATGGTACAATCGTTTTTAGTTTTCGAGATAATAGCGAAAGCATGATTTTTAGTAATGGCGGTGCCACTTTGCATATTTATGGCGCTGTAATAAATATGTTGGTTTGATGTCCATTGTATTCATTGACCATGAAAACATATGTATAGACACCGATTTCATGGCTCTACCATTTTTAGTTTTCAAGATATTATCGAAAATATGATTTTTAAATATGATGCAATAAAACGTTGTATGGACCCTAAAACAAGGTGTAGCCACAAATCCTCATTTTACCCCCGGACTACCAGGGTGATATGATAACATCCCAGCATGTAGTAGTGGTAAAATATTGCTTTACGTCACTTTCGGCACGACAGTTCATTTGACATGTTTGACTGAGTGACATTGTAATACGTTAAATAAAAACAGTGCAGTCTGTTGATGAAATTAATGATGTACAGATGATGATGTGATGGTGGGGTTGATAGGGCATGGTGGGTTATTGAGAGTGTTTTCCTTCACTCACCCGATAAGGGGTTCTGGGCATGTTTAGATGATTTACACCCAGACATCACATGCCCAGATAGTTGCGGGAATAAATCCCCAAATAGATAAAATCATCAGAAATGCGCAAATGTTGATGATAATCAGAAGCACTGCACATGGTGTGAAAGATTGGCAGCTGCCCATGGTCGATATAATTTGTCATGACAACTGGCATGCAAACAGAAATATGCAGATTGGTGACATGGGTACGAATGACGCAGAAGTTTAATACATTGTTCAGTATTAGTAGCGTGTACGTTGAACCAATGATGGCTTAATACATGTACCGACGAACCAATGATGGTTTAATCAACGAACCAATGATGGCCTGATATTGAACCATTATTGGTTTAAGGTCTTTTGTTTGCTGGACGTACTTACATTTAGAATATGGTCATATTGGAATTAAAGGGTCGTATTTGCCACTTTACAAAGTGACAGATACGACCTTTAACACTGCTTAATACCAAGGACACGGTGACGAGGTACACCCGCAGAAACAGAACTCTCTCTTATAAAAACACGCGTCTGCATTGTTTTAGAAAATAATATTATGCTCTCAAAAATGCATAAATTTAAAGTAATGTATTTCTGACGTCGATATAGTTCGTCATATATACATGTAGGCTCCGGATGGTCGGGTTTCACCATTATCATGTTTACGATATCACGCTAAATCATCCAATCTCTGATAATCATGATAAAAATTTAGAAAGACGATGCGATTTGACATTGTCAATACATTTCAATATTACATACATACAGTATGCAGATGATAAACATTAACAGATTAACAGAGATAATGGGTGTCCTCATGACTAATGTTCTAAAATGAAATGCAAGCCAGAAATGTCAAGCATGCATCATTCAACTTAACAGCAATAGCAGGGACAAAATTGTTTACTGTCGCAAACAAATTATTCCTTCGATAAAAGCTGGGTGTGAAGATGTATAGCAAACCCCAAACGCTGATCTAATGTTGGTTCACTATATACTATGCCAGGAAGTGGGATAGACAGTATATATATCTGCCCAGTAATTCCACGGGTCCCTGTAGATTTTGACGTTATAAACATTGACTGCACAATACACACTTACAAACATGAACCCATGTGCAGGTGTCGTTCACATTGAGGTTAGATACTACAAGAGCGCTGACGCTAACGATATCCCTCGCCATTAATTGAAGTCAATAATGTAAATAATATTTTTTTCTGGTAGCAATACCATGACCACGGCTGATTAGACATGTTATAATATGCAATAAAACATTCATAGAAAATACACAAAGAGTGAAAGTAAACACTTGTAACGACAATTAAATAAATCTTGTTATCACTTGACATCAGTGACATCAGTAAACATGGGTGCAAAGTATAAAATACACTCTTTTTGACAGCGATACGGATGATTAGACTTGTTATATACCATGTATACAGCTATTAAACAAATTTATAAGGATGACCGATGTCACAGATTCTGTATGCACTAGAGTCAAAGAGGGTATAGGCTCTTTGCTAGAGTGGTGATGTGTAAACAGAGCTAATACAAAGTATTGACTCGATGTTGGTATAATATGGTTGGATCATGTGACCAAACACTGAGCCAATGACTTGTTTTTGTTGAGTTAACATGTTTTGTTGACAGCTTACGCATGCTACGTGTGTCGTCTGCTAATATTAGTAGCACGGCGAATACTAGACGTGTGATTGCTTAACACCGTGGCCTAACATTTACAGATTAAAGCAGATTATTGTGTTTCCTGTAACAGACTGCATTCCAGCAAACACGAAGCGTTGACCCGAGGTTGTTTTTATGTTGGGCCAGCATCGCAGACTGTGGGCCAACATTAGAAAGAGAGTGGTTCAACGCCTCGTGTTTGTGGTGACAATTGTTTATCCTGCCATTTTGTTTTATTGTTGGCCAACATTGGGTTAACGTCTGGTGGTCCCTGTGTCCCAAATCTCCCAAAACGTAATAACCAAGCAAACAAGAGGCGTTAACCATGTTAACCCCATGTTGGTTTGATTACTGGTGTAGCACTAAGTGATCATTCTAATAGCGCTAGTCAAGGGGCTCTCCAATACAAAAATCAAACAGACAATTAAAATATATAGATATACAAGACACACAAAACAGATATTATTCATAAGAAAGTTTAGAATTCTATTGTGAAAATACCCTTCACACGATATGGTCACAAAATGCATGAAATGAGGTGAATTCTGGCCATCTGAGCGTGTGTTGAGGTCCCTATTAGAAATAGAAAACAAGATGCTATGTAGAAAGTAAAAAATACATAATTTAAACGATCGAATTTTGCTAAATCTATTAGATTATATGCATGACAATATTTGGGTGATGTCTAAATATAAAAGCATATCTGTTTTACCTAATTTAGATCACCAGAGCTTTTATAGTCAGTCTGTTTACCAAGCGTCCGTAAAAATGTATCTTGGAACCAAGTCGCGGATGGTAACCGGTAGCTCAGTTCTTTTTATAGCGTAATTCAAGTAGGAAATGCCAAGGGGTTTACTTGGCTCCACAGGAAAAGTAACTGATTAAGGTGTGCCGAACGAACAGCAGAGAAAGAGAGGAAGAGCCAGTGGTGACACACCAAGCCCAAGTCTAGCGTGGTAAATAAATGTTTTACAGTACGGTACCCAGTGTACTGACCAGTGTATATAAATTAGTGGTGGAGAATACCGAAAATATCATTCGATTTATTTTAAAATATTCAAACGGTTTCAATTTCTAATTTCAATCTAATAGTGTTGGCAATTTTACGTAGACGTAGGCGGGGACGTAGGTGGGCATTTTTCTGTTAAAATACGGTGGAACAGGAACGCTTGTAATTTTATAAAGCATAATTAATTTAAGCCTTTATGTCTGTTCCCGGCTCACCTCTATTATGTCTATTAATATTTGCTGTGCGTTTGTTTGAGGTATGACACGGACCGGAAGTACATATGTCGGCAGCCTTCATTAATTTGTAGTTGTTCTAATTTACTACTTATGTATTCATGGTATTTAGGACATCAATTACTGGCCTCATTCGACTTTTAAACAACTTCTCTTAAAATAAAAAAGATTTGTGTGGCAGAGAGTATTTCAATATTTCCATTACATTTAAAGTTTTATTAGTTTTATTACAAATTATATATTCTATGTGAATACGAGGTGAGAGATTTGTTGAACACTATACACCGAGGTGACAGATATGATCAACTTCATTGTCGACCCAATGTTAGTGTAATGTTGGTCCAGTATCAGTGACGCTGGGCCTACATCACAATGACATTGGGTCGAACTCTCGTTTCGGGCTGTGTATCATCATGATCATTGGCCCCGAGGGCGATTACGGTGGGCAGTTAAGCTTGACGAAATATCATATCGGCCCTGGGAATCAAAAGGGAGTATCTGCCACGTGCTAGAGTGGCAGATACGGCCTTTTGTTTCCCAGGGGACGATATGTGATCATCAGATGATATTACCATGATTACCATCACGTCAGTGTTCCCGCGCTCGTTTTGCCACAAAAACACGTCATCCTTAACATGTATAATACTCCACAAGGACACAAAAGACTCATTCTGCACATTCTTTGTACAGACAGATATTATACATTTATAATTAACATGATTGGCCTACACAAACTCTGTTTCGCTGGACTAAGCTTTGCCAAGGTTGACAGCACATTCAAAAATTTGCTATAGGCAGACAATTTAAATATTTTAAATATAGACTTAATTGATCATGTTGATATGCATACTTCACATGTATTAAAATGTTCAATATGTGTTTGTATGCATGTTTACGTGGCGCACAGTTAATATCTATTTTTAGTTTGTTTAATCTTGATTCATCATCTACAACGTTGAATCACACGTTTTCAACCAGCATATCATTATTATCTGTAAATGTAATGTCGCTTTCTGTTGGTTATTTTGCAAACGTGGAAAGATCAATCAAGCAATATAATCAAAATATATTACATTTATATATATATATATATATATATATATATATATTCATTTTCCCTACATTTCTAAAAATATTTAAATATCAATTAGCATTTATTAATTTGAAACCTGGACTGGGAGGATCATATTATTCACGCCTTCACACACAAAATCACTAGGTATTAACTCTGACCAAAATAGTATGAAGATTTCATGGCAGAGGCAAATTATACTGTATACATGTACATGGTATACATGTATATGGAAGGTTTATTATTGTATATTTGGCAATCCCAGGCATTAATTACAGTAATACACATGATATCTGTATGTTGATATGGCTAATATACCAATTGATCACTTGTTTGTTAGTGTATAATTCATAATTCGATAAATATTATTATTAGTAAATGTTCATGCACAAAAACAATAATAGGCGTGTGCCTTGTAAATCATGTTGGTAGAAACGATAGGTCGACATAGATGTAGCATATATCAATCAAACACAAACATGACCAATGGTTAACAAATTGACACTTTGTAAATCATACGAAAGTGTTATGTTATCACGCGAATAACATTCCAGCAAACATTTGATATTTAACCAATTCCATTCAGTAGAGCCCTAACAGGTACAGATCCCGTTATTATTGCAGGATGTAGGCTATTAGAATAATATCGTTAAACACGCTTTACTCTGACCTGCGTGTCACGAATCGACCATAGATTTGTCAAGCAGCAATTTATAAAAGGTGGAGGTCCCTCCACTTGTCTATGTCAGAGGTTGATGATACCAAGGAGGTTATTTTATAATACGCTTGTAAATCTCGCCGACGTCTTCGTGACCACCCAGAAAACACGACACATTAAAGCAATGGTGGCTTAATGTTTCGGTGTGCCAACATTAAGCCAACATTGTTTCAATATGTCGTGCTTGTTGTCAAGGCCTGTATTATCAAAACGGTTGACCCAGATCTTAGGCATGTGATTGGGCGATATCACCATCTCGACCAATTACAGCCCAGTAAATGACCTCCCCCCCCCCCCCAATACGGGGATCGCGTGCTTGAGGGGCACTGGAACATATTAAATACTAAATAACTAAATGTATTTGCAGCTCACTTTGTAAACATTGGTACGATTTTATATGATTATCAATATCCCAACAAACAAGACAAGGTGAAACAATGTTGATTTATTGTTGGCCCACAGTCTGCGACGCTGGCCTAACAATTTACTCATTGTCTCGGTGTTTTCTGGGATAGGACACCGTGGCTCTTGACACTGTTATTGATCTGGATTCAATAGCAGCTGATGGAAGAACATTTTGATGCCTCCAATATGACAGTGGAATAGCGATTAATCCATTGGAAATTGTGTACGAATTAACGTTCGACCGTACCTAGATTAAATTCATAATGTCTGATTAAAATTGACAGTGATCTTCCCGACCTCCTGCACACCGATGTGTTGGTATCACCTAGTAGCCAATAAAATTACCATTCGACCGTACCTAGATTAAATTCAATCATGTCCGATCTAAATTGACAGTCATCTTCCCGACCTCCCGGAACAGCTGTCAGTCTGGTTAAAAAAATCCCTAATATTATTGGCTGCCCTTGACTGTATGGATCCCATACAAGACAAGAATATTGCAAAAGTGACTGAACCATTGAAAAGTATGCAATCTCTCTTAATTTAGAGAGATTTGCCGTCAAGAGCCCCAGTGTGGAATTTACCTTCTAGTAAGAAACTATTTTATAAATATAATATTTACCAGTTTCTCATTGACGCTGCCTCTTACATGTAGCTACGGCTCTGGCTCTGACAAGATGGCGGCAATTTATAAAAGGTGGAGGTCCCTCCACTTGTCTATGTCAGAGGTTGATAATACCAAGGAGGTTATTTTATAATACGCTTGTAAATCTCGCCGACGTCTTCGTGACCACCCAGAAAACACGACACATTGAAGCAATGGTGGCTTAATGTTTCGGTGTGCCAACATTAAGCCAACATTGTTTCAATATGTCGTGCTTGTTGTCAAGGCCTGTATTATCAAAACGGTTGACCCAGATCTTAGGCATGTGATTGGGCGATATCACCATCTCGACCAATTACAGCCCAGTAAATGACCTCCCCCCCCCCCCCCCCCAATACGGGGATCGCGTGCTTGAGGGGCACTGGAACATATTAAATACTAAATAACTAAATGTATTTGCAGCTCACTTTGTAAACATTGGTACGATTTTATATGATTATCAATATCCCAACAAACAAGACACGGTGAAACAATGTTGATTTATTGTTGGCCCACAGTCTGCGACGCTGGCCTAACAATTTACTCATTATCTCGGTGTTTTCTGGGATAGGACACCGTGGCTCTTGACACTGTTATTGATCTGGATTCAATAGCAGCTGATGGAAGATGCCTCCAATATGACAGTGGAATAGCGATTAATCCATTGGAAATTGTGTACGAATTAACGTTCGACCGTACCTAGATTAAATTCATAATGTCTGATTAAAATTGACAGTGATCTTCCCGACCTCCTGCACACCGATGTGTTGGTATCACCTAGTAGCCAATAAAATTACCATTCGACCGTACCTAGATTAAATTCAATCATGTCCGATCTAAATTGACAGTCATCTTCCCGACCTCCCGGAACAGCTGTCAGTCTGGTTAAAAAAATCCCTAATATTATTGGCTGCCCTTGACTGTATGGATCCCATACAAGACAAGAATATTGCAAAAGTGACTGAACCATTGAAAAGTATGCAATCTCTCTTAATTTAGAGAGATTTGCCGTCAAGAGCCCCAGTGTGGAATTTACCTTCTAGTAAGAAACTATTTTATAAATATAATATTTACCAGTTTCTCATTGATGCTGCCTCTTACATGTAGCTACGGCTCTGGCTCTGACAAGATGGCGGCTGATGGCTCTGACAAGGTGGTGGACGCCGGGTGATGGCTCTGACAAGAAGACGGGTGATGGCTCTGACAAGATTGCAGGTGATGGCTCTGACAAGGTGGCGGGTGATGGCTCTGGCTCTGACAAGGTGGCGGGTGATCGCTCTGGCTCTGACAAGATGGCGGGTGACGGCTCTGACAAGATGGCGGGGTGATGGCTCTGACAAGATGGCGGGTGATGGCTCTGACAAGATGGCGGGTGATGGCTTTGACAAGATTGCGGGTGATGGCTCTGACAAGGTGGCGGGTGATGGCTCTGGCTCTGACAAGATGGTGGGTGATGGCTCTGACAAGATGGCGGGTGATGGCTCTGACAAGATAGCAAGTGATGGCTCTGACAAGATAGCAAGTGATGGCTCTGACAAGATGGCGGGTGATGGCTCTGACAAGATGGCCGGTGATGGCTCTGACAAGATAGCAAGTGATGGCTCTGACAAGATGGCGGGTGATGGCTCTGACAAGATGGCGGGTGATGGCTCTGACAAGATAGCGGGTGATGGTTCTGACAAGATGGCGGGTGATGGCTCTGACAAGATGGCCGGTGATGGCTCTGACACGATGATGGATGATGGCTCTGACAAGATTGCGGGTGATGGCTTTGACAAGGTGGCAGGTGATGGCTCCTCTGGCTCTGACAAAATTGCGGGTGATGGCTCTGACAAGATGAGGGGCGATGGCTCTGGGGTCATTCCATATCAATGCTGACTCCAACATGTAGCTACGGCTCTGGCTCTGACAAGATGGCGGCTGATGGCTCTGACAAGGTGGTGGACGCCGGGTGATGGCTCTGACAAGATGGCGGGTGATGGCTCTGACAAGATTGCGGGTGATGGCTCTGACAAGATTGCAGGTGATGGCTCTGACAAGGTGGCGGGTGATGGCTTTGGCTCTGACAAGATGGCGGGTGATGGCTCTGACAAGATGGTGGGTGATGGCTCTGACAAGATGGCGGGTGATGGCTCTGACAAGATGGCGGGTGATGGCCTTGACAAGATTGCGGTTGTTGGCTCTGACAAGGTGGCGGGTGATGGCTCTGACAAGATGGCTGGTGATGGCTCTGACAAAATGGCTGGTGATGGCTCTGACAAGATGGTGAGTGATGGCTTTGACAAGATGGCGGGTGATGGCTCTGACAAGATACTAGCGAGTGATGGTTCTGACAAGATGGCGGGGGATGGCTCTGACAAGATAGCGGGTGATGGTTCTGACAAGATGGCGGGTGATGGCTCTGACAAGATGGCCGTTGATGGCTCTGACAAGATGATGGGTGATGGCTCTGACAAGATTGCGGGTGATGGCTTTGACAAGGTGGCAGGTGATGGCTCTGACAAGATTGCAGGTGATGGCTCTGACAAGATGACGGGCGATGGCTCTGGGGTCATTCTATATCAAATCAACCAATATGTTGAAAATTGGTTGCACTGTTTTCACAGATTTTGCTAAAATTGATTATGTTGATAGATATTGATAAAATTGGAACACACTGAAAATTTGAGTCTCCTAGCTCCAATACTATTTGAGTTTTGATGGCTCTGACAAGATTGCGGGTGATGGCTCTGCCAAGATGGCGGGCGATGGCTCTGACAGGATGGCGGGCGATGGCTCTGACAAGATGGCGGGTGATGGCTCTGACAAGATTGTGGGTGATGGCTCTGACAAGGTGGCGGGTGCTTGCTCTGACAAAATTGCGGGTGATGGCTCTTAGTACACAACATAGAACAATTTACCAATATTGAGAGGGGAGAAACATGACATGCAGCGACATTGGCAAAGCTCCACACCCTAACCATTGTGCCACGTCTTTCTCTAACAGTAGGCATAGTAGGACAGATTTGTTAGAACCTATCATCACATAATGTAACTCAAATCCATAACTTTCAGGTTTAAGCAGCACAATGACATCTTCATCTATCCAGTTGTCTGCCACCGGCAGAACCTGGATAACCCGTATATGTGCTATGAGTTCAGAACCCCCCTCCTCCCTCCTCCTCCCTGGCCAATTGACAGTTGATTCAGGCGGCCCAAACAATCTGACCTGAGTGTGACCTCCACGCTGCCGTCAGTAAACCGGTGACGGCATAATGAATATTCATGTTGCTTGCACCCCTCATTTTCGTACCCGTTTCACACACACCTGTTGTCAAGGTCAGACTGGTAGTCTGACGGTCAGACCTGATACGGCAAGGTGCACAATGAATGATTTGTCCCAGTGAAGATAAACTATAACTGAACACGTTAGCCATTTTTCAATGTCAAAATCGTTCTGATATCAGCATAATTGCATACATGTACATGTACCGGGTAATATAATTATATTTACGCATTCCTAAAAATTAAATTGCCTAAATGCTTCTCATTTTTGAAATTTAGCAATAAACACATTGATCATGGTAAAACAAAATGAAGTTTTTGAACGAAAAGAAATAAATGGAAACATTGATCAATGTGTTCACCAGCAATTATTTGGGGTTAGTGTGATTGCACACCGTAATTGTAAAACTAATCTATGACAAGATTTCAAATATTAATGGCAGTCCTACCTTGCAATTTGTGATGCTGGTCTTTTTGCCTGTCATCTGTATTATGCAGTTACTGTCCAGATCAATTTCTCTGAAAGAGTACAGTATTCAACTTTTAAAGGACTTGATAAACTTCCACTTACATATGTACGTGATGTAGCGCCTACTGTATATGTGTTTGAATCAATCAATCAATACATGTTGTGAAATCTCGAGGGTTATTTAATACTAACAAACGGGGGGAGGGGGTCACATGGTAAAGTAAACCAGAAGTATTTTCCATAATTTAATCATTTTTAGGATGCAAAAAAGGTTGCCATTTCCCACCAACTGTTTTAGTTGAAATAACCAGTTCTAATTGGTGAAATTTAAAAGTCAGAATCCACTGAAATGAAAATCAGTTAATTTCAAGAGAGATCTATAAAAAAAACATTTAAAAAAAAACCCAGTTTATTTCAGGAGATAAAAAAAACATTTAACAAGCTATGTTTTTTTTGCTTGTTTTTTTTGTCTCCCTCACTAACTTTTGTGAAACAGGTCAATTTTTTTTACTTTATCGCCCTCATTACCTTTTCCAGAAATTTGTCCATGATGTTTTTTCTCGAGGTCACCCTGATTAACTTTTCAGAAATAGGTTCAATGTTTTTTTTTTCTTAAATGTTTAATTGTTTTATCCCGTTCTCTCTTATTAGATTTTGGATCTTTTATTTATAATCTAAAACAGAGAAAAAACAAAGTGGCCTTAGGCCGGTCCAAAGATGGTAGGCTAGGCTGAAATCAAACCAAGGCCAAAAGGTAAGAAGGTCAAACGATTCACAAATGCAGCTCAAAAATATCTGTCACATTTTAGCTGTTTTTTATAATACTAGGCCTACTTGAATCATTTTTCAGTTTTCCAACAAAGTGATTAAAAATGATTTGAACAGCAATTTCAGATACAGGTTTGTGGGATAGGTATTGCGGTTTTAAAAATTCACTTTATTTTTGTGTAAATTGGAGCACAGAGGAGCATAGCTGTGTCGTCCTCTCCGGGGCCGCGGATTGCTGTAGTCTTATTACATTTCACCCGACAAATGTCTATAGCTTTTTAATGACTGTGCGGAAAATAAGGTGATTTTGAATATTAGGAGGGCAACATGGCGTATGCGGGCATGTACCGTAACTGAAATGTTACTGATTCAAAAAAAACTATTTTCAACCTGAAAACCTGTTTCAACCTGAAACCTGTTTCAACCATTGCCACTGGTGCTAATAGTACTACCGGTGATCAGGTGATACTAATACTAGACTATAATCAGTGATGGCACAATTTTGCTAAACACAGTGTCACAGGCGTCACAGCTATACTCGCCGTCAAATTAAAAATGATCAACCAGGATCGCATGATTTTCGGCGATTTCCCCGTCAATTTTGAACCGATTTCTTCGAAAATTTTCAGAGGCTATTTTCTATTAAAATCCTAACATGGGTAAAAATTTCGCCAAAAAATATTCAATATTTCAAAAGTTAGACCATTTGACATGTAATAAAATTCCAAAATTAGTTTAATGGGTTTAAAGAGGAACGTTGTAATTTCAATTCATTACATGTCAAATGGTCTAACTTTTGAACTACGCTATATAATTTTACGAAATTTTTGGGGCTGTTAGGATTTGAATAGAAAATGACCTTTGCAAAATTTTAGGAAAATCGATTTAGAATTGACGGAGAAATCGCCGAAAATCATGCGATCCTGGTTAATTTGACGGCGAGTATAACTTTAGGCCTAGGCCTACTCGTTAGTCTAGACCTAGCGGCTAGCTTTAGGCTTAGGCCTAAAAATACTTTCTTCCTAATCACATTTTTCTTCATAACTTTGTCAAAAAAATTCAGATTTGTTTTTCTTTCATTAATTTTAGTGATTTACATTACAATCATATTGATACAATGCCAAAAAAGCAATGCCAATGCAATGCCAATGGCGGATTCTAATAACTTGTTAGCCTAGGCCTAATTGGTTTTAAATTTCCATAAATTTTTTTTAAGGAGACAGAAAACAACGGTCTGACATCCTTACTAACGTTAGACTAGGCTGATATAGGCCAATGTCTACAGTCAGAGAGATAAGCCAGCAACGCAAGTCAACACAGCCACTGAACCAGTGAACAGCAGTGCCAGTGGACTATAAATATAATAGTCTACTCGTCTGAAGACTGAAGTGAAGTCATGGAATGGCTGAACTGAAAAATCTCACCTTTGATTACGTGGTCTCACACGTACTGCAACTTTGACTGAAGACGCCATGTTTTTTATTTCAACCTGGTACGGCACTTAAATCACCAGATTGTACTAAGTTGTCTTTTTATGTCATATTATTGTCATTTACGTCTTACTCGCCGTATTATATGATTATAACGCAGTCATAATAACACCTGTCATGCCTGTGCGCACACTGCACGACACTGTTTTGTTAGTGGGAGGATTCCCTCTTCAGATCTGAAAACGAGGCAGTATATGACGTCAACTCACAAATTAAAGTGGGCTTTGTATGTATACATGTATGTAGCGACGAAACCCTTTATATCCCAATGCCCATAGAGTTACGTGTTCTTACTAACTCTTAGACTGTCTCCCTGCTACAGTCGGCTCGCCAGATGGAGTAGGACAGAGAACCTGTCTAACTAACTCTATGCCAATGCCCTCCTAACAAACACGTGACGGCGAATGTGACGTAACGTTGTTATGTTGGCCAGCTTTACAAACGGTGGTCCAATTTTATATCAACATTGTGTCAACGTCTCTTATTTGCTGGGCTACAGCAGAGCTTACTTAATTTAGCCCTGCCTAGTGAAATGTAAGACTTTGGCCCACTTTTGTATCTAGTGAATGTGGCCATATATAGATAAAAAAACTAATAAGAATGATAAATTATAATTTGAGGTGACGATTCTTTCACACTTTTTTTTTACTTTTTAGGGCTGGGCCAAAGTCACACCACCTTGGGGTGACTAGTAGACCTATACATTTGTCCCAAGAAAATAAGTTAAAACTTCGGTAACTTTAAAAAGTGATTTTAAACATTGATATAGGCCTAATGCTAAATAAAGCACTTGACATTTTGATGTAATTGTTTTGAACTTTAAAATAATGTAATTTCGGGAAATTTAAATGTTCAGAACCAACTAAAGTAATGAAATTTAAAATCTGGGGAGTTTGTGATCCCAAGCTGGGGGTGACTTTGGCCCAAAAAATAATCAACTTGGAGTGACTTTGTCCCAACATATTACACGGTGATTCTAAACAGAGATATAATGCTAAAAAGGAACTTAAAACCATCTGATGTAAAGATTTTGAAATTTAAATAGGGGCCTACGTTAATCTCAGGGAATTTAAATAATCTTAAGCATTTCAAGCCAAAGCTATCCAATTTTTTTTTATATATATGGGTAAAACCAATAATTGGGGTAACTTTACATGAAATTAGTGTCCCCAGGATTTGAAAGGTCTGCATTTTTATTGAAATATATTAATAATAAAAATAAATGGTGCAACTTCTCGTTTAAGCATTATTACTTAATACTGTTTGGATTATTTGTAAAAAAAAAATATATATATGGTTTAATAAGAGCTCTATGTCATGGAAACGTGGAAAATGGCATGTCCCCAGAGAAAATTCCACTATTTGAAACTTCACTGTAGGATACAAAATCACAATATAATTCTAACAATTACATTTCATGGCTAGACATTGTTCACTTAAACTAATCAGTGATCAAAATTCGACTTAAAATTGATATCGATATATATAATTTTGATGAATATACATGTCCCCACATTTGCACTCTACTCCGTTACCATTATTGTAGCATGCCCCATCAAGTGAATAATCATGAACTAAAATTATATCAAGTGTAGTTTGACACATTGAAGGGCCTTATACGAGCTTTTCGCCTTGAAAGAGTTAAGATTGTTGAATGACAAGTTATTCGGAACAGGTATTACCAAAAAGTTAGAAAATATGCTTTTGTTTTTATTACTCCGTTCCTAGCCTTGTGGATATAAAAATGAATTTGATTTTATGCTTGCATGCCTAAAACAGTTGCTATGGGGACTATTTCCTTCCGTATGATATATCTTTGAATTATTGCCCATATATTTTCATTAATCCCAAGAATACTTTTAATTTTACTACTCCGTTCCACTCAACTCCGTTACCAAGAAAAGGGAACGGAGTAGTGAATTGTCAAATTTTATGGGTTTTACAGTCATAATGATTGATGATATAGTCTTTTAAAACATGGCTCGTTGTCCCCATATAAATAGAGCACCCATTTATGATCGATGTTATGATAAGAAAATATACAGTTTATATTTATGTAGAACCAAACATTTGGTAACGGAGTTGAGTATTTTTTGGCTTGGTAACGGAGTTGAAATAAGGATTTTTGTTTATCCCGTCAAATTTTCTAAAATTTTTAGCAGTTTTGGGGTACCATTGTTTAGTATTATGCTTCAATAAGGATATCACGTTTAAAAGTGTGATGTGAAGCTAAACAAAGTAACATCATTTTTGAAATAGTTTGTATTTGGTAACGGAGTAGTAAGTGAATGTTGCAACTTTTTTAAAATGACGTTTTTAAAGCCAGTGACTTTTTTATTCTCTATTGGGATCAGTGCACCAAACCCATCAAGTAGTTTTCCTCCTCTTTGATGGTCACCTCACTGCCATTTTTGATGCTACAAAATTACCCCAATTTTTGGTTTTACCCATATATTGGGCCAAAGTCACCCCAAAAATAGGCCTACGCCTGAACAGAATTTTTTTAAATTTTGTGTTCATAAAATTTAAGCCTACTGATATAGTTGTTGACTTGAAAATATTGTGAGCAAAACTGCTGAGAACATGTGATTTCATTAGGCCCTATAGAATAATACGTAGATCATTGTGTCTGCAGAACTACATGAACCAGTGTCATTTTTGCAGGTCTAAAAAACACGTGTTTTGCCCTTGGCGATGCCTACCTCTGTACGCTACAAGTAGCCAAGACGAAAAGGGCATGGTGCACACACAAACATATATAGACCAACAGTAACAAAACAATGCAACTGTCATAGATAGTTATAGGCTAGGCCCTATATCGTGACGTCATAAAATAACTTTTTTTTCATTTGGGCATAGGCCTGCCGATAGGTCCTACTAGCTATAATTAAGATTTAGAGAACAGTAGGCCTAGGTCTATGGTAATATAGAAGTGCTTTGCTCTCCATATTTCCATCAACATCTTCCGTCTGGACGACGGGAATAAATAACTCCTTTTAATTTTTTCTTCTGTTCATTCTCTATTTATTGTAGTCTAGACATTCAATAGTGCACACAATCCCCAAGCGGAGTACGACGATCTAAAGCCATGCGGCTTGGCCCTGCAGTCGAGACGAAGCGTCCGTTCGACTCAGTGCCTGCGAGATAAGTGACGCGCGCTCTGTTGGATGCGCACTCGGTTGGCGGCAGAGGTTATTCAAAGCGAGGCTACGGGGGCAACGGCCACTTGTTAGAGGTCGTAAACCGGAGCAGTCCCGAACGGATAAGACGCTATCCCCACATTACCCCCGGGTCAAGTGAAAACGTATGAACCAAACCAACTTGTGGGTACAGCGTCGGTTCGTCTCTCTGTTTGAGAAAGTGCACAAAACCAAAATACAGTAACCAAACAGTAAAACAGTAAGGTGTGAAAATACAGCATGGGTGGTTGGTGAACGTCGCAGGCGCAGCATGATGAATTAAAATTTAATGATTATATCCTAGCTCCCATTCTCTTAACACCATTGTTCCAATCCTCTTAACATCATTGTTCCAATCCTCTTAACACCATTGTTCCAATCCTCTTAACACCAGTGTTCCTTTTGGTTAGGTATTATGCTGCTGCGCTACGGGTAACGGCCAACCTATGTGAATTTAATTAATACATTCAGTACTAAGTAACAAAATTACTTCTGTAGATAATTTAATTAAGTCACATTTCACATGTTTAATTTAATTATGTCAGGCCTGGCGAATTCATATTTACAGATTATGATTATTACGGTTCGTGTAGTTGGTCCCGACGTAGATATCGGTAGGCGCCACTAAGGCTTGGACCATCTGCACGAAGCGTGCGGGAGTGAGGATTTTTCGTCCCACTCTAGTCTGTTTTACGGTTGTGTCCGATATAATTTTGTCGCCATCAGCGATGTTCAAATTATTTCTAACATTAGATGTTTTGGTCGTGTTGGTTGTATTAGGGGTTCTACCCTGTAAGTGTAAGGGTACACGTGAATACGTTCGCAAACCGCCGCTGCTCCCTTTAGCGCGGGAAACGGCAGGGGTTCGCGAATGTGGAGCTACATAAGGTGTGAATTGTTTAGGCAAATTTACTCTGTGGGCTTGATGCTGTGGAGGAGTGGCAAGATTTTTGCCAATTTCAGTCGCTGCAGACTGTGTCTGTTTATTCGCTGTCGATTTAACTCTCGTTCTTTCGGAATTCTGAGTGAGAGTACTACTGGATTTTATTTGGTCCTTCGGGATCCCTCTAACGATCTCAGTAGTCTTCGAATTCGTCGTTTTCGGTTGCGTTTTACGCTGTGTCGCGGTACCTGTTTCAGGCTCGCGCATGAAGTGTGCAGGTTCAACTCGGTCAAGGGAGACCGTTTTCACCTTGCCTTTTATCAGGATTTTCATGACTCTGCCGCTCCTTACGATGACCTTAAATGGGCCGTCGTAAGGGGCAGTCAGACGCGGTGCCATTGTGATTCTTCGCAAATATATATGTGAGCATGTGTCGATTTCCTTATATTGGAAAATGTTTTTCTAAAGTGTGTCACGCGGTGGGCACAAACGGAGACGCGACATGGCTACGCATAGCTTGTCAGAATATTTATCCAAGTCTGTATGTGCATCGACGGTGTACTTCTGTGTAAATTCACCTGGTAGTCTGAGTGTCGTACCATAAATCATTTCGGCAGCTGACCTACCCAATAACTCTTAAACGGCGGAACGAGCGCCTAGTAATACAGCAGGTAGTGTTGTCGTCCATGGATTCGGTGACTCGTGTGTCATAATGGCTGATTTTAGCTGAAGGTGGAAACGCTCGACAATGCCATTCGATTGGGGGTGGTAGCTCGTGGTGCGATTTCTTACTATCCCGAATTGGTTGCATAAACCATCCCATAATTTTTATTCGGACTGGGCGCCTCTATCCGTAGTGATAGTGGCGGGAGTCCCAAAGCGTGCTATCCACACACTGAAGAAGGCATTGGCGACCGTTTCAGCTCGAATATATCCACTAACGGTAAGGCTTCCGGCCAACGTGTAAAACGATCGACACAAGTCAGCAGATATCTAAAACCGTCGAAGTACGGTAGGGGTCCAACTATATCGATATGTACATGGTCAAATCTCTCGGTAGGTTCGGCGAATTTTCCAAAAACTGGCTTATTATGGCGAGAGATTTTGGCGGTCTGGCAACCTTTGCAAGAACGGCACCATTTAGCGATATCTATATTCATTCCATGCCAGACGAACTGTGTATTGATCAACATTATCGATGTACTGTTGCAAAACGCCACCTACGGCGAAATCACCAGCGTCACATGTGATATTCAATGGGGCCAAGTGGTCTGGGTGTACCAAGAGGGTTGCGTTAGCAAGTATTTGCTTAGACTTGATGAACGCAAAGTCTGCGCTTCGTTAGCTGCAGTCAGTAATTTATTTAACGGCGTCAACTTAGCCGCGCAATGTGGTATGAATCTATGGTAATAGTTTACCATTCCTAGATATCTATGCAATGCTCGTTGCTTTTTGGGTCTAATGAAATTAACTATTGTGTCTACGGCACTGGGTAACGGTGAAATGCCTTCTGAGCAAACGTGATGTCCTAAAAAGCTTAATTCGGTAGTACCAAATTGACATTTCTCTGAGCCGATGATAATGCCGTATTCGGCTAAACAAGTAAAAAGAATTTTCAAGTGTTTCCTATGGGTACGATGGTCGGGGCTCGTGACTAACAAATTGTCCAAATATACGAATACGAAATCTAATCCGCGCGTAGCATGATCTATAAAACGTTGGAAGGTTTGACCAGAATTTCTTAAACCAAACGGTGTCCTAGTGAAATTGAAAAGACCAAAAGGTGTGGTAACCGCTGTTTTATGTACGTGGACGGTTCAACCGGTATCTAATAATATGCCTGTACCAAGTCTATCTTGGAAAAAACTTTTGACCCTGCTAAATGTTGAGTAAAATCTTGGATATGGGAATCGGTTATCTATCAGGTACTGTCTGAGTGTTCAAACTTCTGTAATCTCCACACGATCTCCAGTCGCCGTTTTTCTTAGGCACCATATGAAGCGCTGATGACAATTCACTGTCGCTGGGTTCGATAACGCCTAACTTTATCATATCATCGAACTCGCGCTTCACAGTTATTAGTTTATCAGGTGCTAATCGTCGTGGGCGCGCGAATACGGGGTGTCCTTTGGTCACTATTTTATGTGTAATATCGTGTTTTACTGGCTCACCCTTTGTCGTAGGACGAGTCAGTTCCGGAAACTGACCTAGTAATTTTGTGTAGTCGTTATGAACGGTGTCGACTCTATTGAGTGGTAAGGGTTTAATGGATGACAAGGGAGCTGGTATGGCTAAACCGGTTCGCATGTCTCTCAGACAACGACTTTTTAAGTTCAACAGTAGGCTGTAATTTATAAGAAAATCTGCTCCTATAATTGGCTCTTTAATGTCCGCTACTATGAATGTCCAAGTGTAATCTCGTTTGAGACCAGCGTCGACGACGCGTCTACTAGTACCGTAGGTATTGATAGTAGTGTTATTAGCTGCAACTAGGGGCAGACATTAAGCGTCTGAAGTCCTGTTAGTGCAAGACTTGGGTAAAACGCTGACTGCTGCGCCGGTGTCAAGTAGATATTTGCGCTTATTGCGTTTGTCTGCGACGTATAATAACTTAGAGGGAGATAATCTGGGAAGGGGGCTTCCGCAGAGCCATGTCGCGCCTCGGTTACTTCGCCAGATGCAAGAGTCGCTACCTTGCTCTGGCTGACTAGTTTAAAGAAAACGCGCAAGGTTCTCTGCACGTGCGAGCTTTGTCACCGAATGTTTGGTGATAATAGCAGACAGGTGCATCAGCTGTGTCAATCGGTTGAACAGCATTATTTTGCTGTGTATGCGGCGGCGGTGCGTTAGGACGACTATCTTGTTTAGTGTTCGTAAAAACACCTTGTCTGTTAACATTTTGGCACAAACGGTTTTGCTTGTAAATTAGGCACGAACGGTGTCTTGGTGGCACAATTCTCGGCTTTTTGTGAACGTCCCGTAGGTCTTTTGAGTTATGTTGCCTTTTAATGCCTCTTCATCATGTTAAACCTTGATCTGTGTGAAATTACTGTTAAAATTGAAGATGACATCCACCACTACATGGATTTATGCTTATACATTCTTTTAGAGGGTTTGCTGGTCCATGACAAGGAGGTGTGACAAATTCAATTAGGAGCTTTGCATAAAACTGGAAATGGCACAAAATAAAGGAAATATTATTCACACAGCGGCAGAGAGGCATTAAAGGGCGATGAAAAAACGTTATAGGGCATGGGGAATTGTTAAAGGGCGATGAAGAGGTGTTAAAAGGTAAGTGAAACTGTTTAAAGACAGGGAGGGTTTATTGTGCCAAGGAAAGGCATTAAAGGGTGACAAGGAAATATTGATGGGTGATGTTGACAGAGAGACGTTAAAAGACGATGGAGAGGCTGTAAAGGGTGACAGGATGCGTTAAAATGTGACAGTCATTAAAGGGAGACAAGATGACGTTGAACCTCGACTGAGCGGCGTTCAGTGGCACAGGAAACTGTCAAAGGGTGACAGAGAGGCGTTAATTGGCGACAGTAAAGCGACAAAGGAACTTTAAAGGCTGAGTAAGAGGCACTAAAGGGGGACAAAGAAAAGTTAAATGGCGACGCAGGTGTTTTAAAGACATACGTAAAATGTGATGGAGGGTCCTTATTTGACACAGAGAACTCTTAAAAGGTGATGGAGAGGCGTTAGAAGGTGATAGAGAGACGGAGACATTGAAGGGTGAACAGGGAGACGTTAGTTTGCAACGGGAAATGGTAAAGAGCGACAGAGAAACGTTAAATAGCACGGGGAACTGTTGAATGGTGATGAAGAGGCGGTAAAAGTGGACAAAGAGGCGCCTAAGGGCAAAGGGAAGGCATTAAAAAGTGACAGTGATACATTAAAAGAGTGCAGTACAGGTTTAATTGGCATGGCGACAGACAGGTGTTAGGGCAAACTGTGGCGGTAGACGACTAATAATTATTGGCGCGATAATAATGCCATACCTGGTAGAGTTATTACCCAAATGAGACAGGGTTCTCACATGCGCTTGCACACTGTTGTAAAAATCCCACAATTTCTCAGTATCTCTGGTGTTCAGCACCTTGGCGGGGGGGGGGGTGAATTTTAGGGGGGCAAATTTAGATGATTGTGAGAGGTTTTGAACACTACCGATATGTCGAACGTCTGCCAGAGATTTGGCCAACTCACTTATAGAAGCGGTGCATATAAAATGCTGACTGGCCACTGACTGCCGTGGCTAACTGGTTGACAGCCACAGGCAGTGTATGTAGTATTAGTCACACTCTCTACGTGCAGCAGTCAGAGTAGTTGTAGTTGAACACTCTGCGGACACAGGTGGTGTACTGTAGGGCTCAGTAATACTGACGGCACTGACCGAAACCATTTGTTGAGAAGCTTGCAAGTTGTCCTGAAAGCATGGCCCGCCCACCGACTGCAAACTTCAAACTATTTCCTAGTGCAGGGGCGGCAATCGTGCATCGGCACTAAGTTGAGAGTATTGGAGAGTTTTTGTCTTCTTCGCATCCATAGCAGCAGCAAATCTAAAATGATGTCAGCAGCTGCATGACATACTGCACTTGCCTCGATATAGGATGTCAAATACATCTTTCTAAGTTGGGCTTGCATTTGGGATTCAAGAGTCACAAACGGCCACCAAGAACATCTCGTGAGCGAGTCTGCACTATAGCGAGCTTTTAATGCAAAATATCTGCCCATCAATTCTGCTTCTTCTTCTCTTCCCAGGATTGTTCACTTGAATCACATGTAATCATAAAAATATTTACAAATCACCTGATCCACAACCTGTACAAGTTCAGAGTAGTGGCAAACACAGTTTTCGTGAACATCACTGCCCAGTCCTGACAATGGCTTTTCTCACAAATCTATCATTCCTGACTTTCTTCACACTGCTGGAAGTCGTGAGTCGCGACTTGTTCAAGGCCCAGGTTCTCAACCATTTTAAAATCCCAGCAACCTAGTATGGTTTGGCATTGAATAAGCCAAGAGTCCTTGATTGCTACATAGTTTTATTTACATGAGACACCGACAGACACATAAAACATATAAACATGTCTCCTTGCTCAGGCACGGCTTTTACCAAACTGCCCCAGATTTCCATCTAGCTCATACAGATGGAAATCTGTATGATACACCTTTATCATACACCTTCGCCTAATTGAAGATGCAGTAGAATGGTGCTATCAAGTCATTAACAAGGCCCGTCCTCGACAGAGATAGACATCAACCTCTAATCATCGTTTAAAAGTGAAAATCATTAGGAACAAGAGCCTCAACAATAGCCCGACACCATTATTGAAATTGTCCGAGAACTGGTTATTAGCAGCATGCAGTACAAAAACCACACATTTTGTTCAAAAGTAATGGTCCAGCTATATGGCATGGTTCTCCAGTTATTACGCATATTAAAGTCAAAAGTGGCCGCAGGTCGGCCATTTTGAATTTGATCAAGTTGAATTTTTTCATGGTATATCCCTACCTGAAACTGCACATTTTGTTCCATAGTAATGGTCCAGCTATCTGGTCTGGTTTTCCAGATATTACGCATATTACAAAAATAATGGCCGATAATCGGTCATTTTGGCCGCCATGACCTATAGTTTCCATCGGAATCTTGCCCAATTTCAAAATCATTCAAGCTATTAGTGAAATGGACATATGGTATAAATTTTGGAGCGATGCATAAAACACGTTAATGAGGTCTAGCTATCTGGTCCGGTTTTCCAAATAATATGCATAATTACAAAAATGATGGCCGATAATCGGCCATGACCTAGTTTCTGTCCGAATCTTGACCAATTTTGAACTCATTCGAGCTATGAGTGGAATCAAGAATATAATGCTATTATATATTCCTGGTGGAATGGATATATGGGAAAAAAGTCAAGGTCATAGGGGTCACAGAAAGGTCAAATGTGAAATTAGTCAAGCCTTAGTCATGATTAACCTGTATGTGACGTTTAATGTGCATTCCACTTACGCGAAACAAGTTATAATACTGAAAGTGGCGGACAGACGGTCGGACGCGCCTGATGACGATAATAGGCATCCGCCAAAATTTTGGCTGAGGCCTAAAAGGGACTGCATACAGCCAAAAGCTGTGTCCCAGGCTGCTGCACAGAAAATACAATTTAACCAACTTTTTTTTTCGTCGTTGGAACGCCATCACTGATGCCTGTCCAACCCTGAACCAACAAAACAAAACTGTACACTAGATCCCCCATTATGCTGGTGGACCTAGTGTACAACATTTCTCGCGAGGCATAGCTGCGGGATAAGCAAGATGTCGGGCCAAACGTTGGTCAGACATCAAAGCGATCCCGTGACTCGCAGGATCCGCAACTATCATTCTGCTAGCAGTCAAGCATATAAAAAGTCCTGCAAGCCATGGTTCAGCCATCGTCGGCCATCATAAACGATGCCTGCCCAACACAGAGACACACCTCACACACTATGAGTATCTCCGTGCGAAATTCTAACAACTGTTATTGCTAAAGATTGTAGACTAAATATTACAATGAGAGTAAGTTTTGGACAATACCGGATTATTTAATAGCATTTAATAAGAGTCTGGTTAGTTGAACTGGTCCAAATTTGAATGTGCACATGTTCATGGTCATGTCCATGCTGTGCACATGCTCATGCTGTCAGCTTAAGACAAAACTTTTTATTTATTTTTTCGATTCAGGTACTCAACGAATTTTCCAAGGAGCCTAAATAGATTTTGTATGGCATTTATAAAAATGATCCCAAAATAGTAGCGCTATCAAGGTAGAATTTAGGCGACCGGTATAGAAATAATCCTTTGTACCACATGACAATAATTCCACAATAACTTAGGTATGAGATAAAACATCAATTCTGTCATTACACAAAATAATATGTTTTTCGAGGTACTAAATTAAAAGCCTACACTCGCAAACTTGTACCCGAGGCGGCGGGCAAGGCATGGGATCAGCCAGCCAGCCCCCGCTGCCAGGGTTTTCTGAAGCCGCAATAATCCATACAAGTAGTAGTTTTAAATCATTGCTTTACGTCACTTTTCGTCACAAAAGGTATTTTAAGTGACATTGTAATACGATAAAAATGTTGTAGCCAATTGATGAGATGAATGATGTACAGATAATGATGTGAGGGTGGGGGTGATAGGGCATGGTGGGTCATTGAGAGCGTTTTCCATCGCTCGCCCGATAAGGGGTTCTGGGCATATCTAGGGGATCTACCCCCAGACGGCTGGATACTTGGGTTTCGCCGAGCAATTATATGCTGAAACTCCCTGGCATTTTGCGCAGGTCCACTATCCTCGGGTCGGATAGTCCCCAGAGTAACAATAGCAAGGATAACTCCCTCTGGGTAACTCCATTCATCCCACGTGAGAGACCTAATGTCAAACACGCTTTTGCCGGTTATTTGAGGCTGCCACAGCCTACACCAGCACTGATGCGAGAGCTGCATTAGCACCGCAGTTGAGCGGAAGAACCAGGGTACCCCACTGGCAATCCGCCCGAAGATTATGGCCAGATACGAGGGGGCTGCAGCTTCCCTTGGATGCTTGCTGTAGACTATTGCTTCCTTACCATGCCATACAGCATGCAACTGACGGAACAGATCCCTAATGACTCTCCCCGGATGGGGGCAAAAAGTACTACTACTAGCAATCATCCCAGTACCCCACTAAGCCGTACAAGTGTGAAATTTTATTTTGACTAAAATAGGTGCGCAATTAAATAATTATTACATTTACTTGATTACTTGTTTAATTAAATGAAATGAATATGGTTTCAGGCCACCTTTGTGCACGTATAGAGTAAACTGGATGGTGAGATGAATGAAATGACACTATCCTCCAGACGCAGGCCTTCGATCTCAGACTTTACAAGCAGGCAGCTTTATCCACTGCACTAGGGTTCCCGCTCCATTCTTAAGTGAATTACATTATAGAGAATTACATTATTTACTTAATTGTACAAAAGCAAAAATGTATTGACACGACTCTAAATATTTACGCTGTATGACATCTTTCCCCAAATGTTGTATTATTATTACATGAAATAAAAAAACATTATCATCAGAAACAAACTTTATTCTAATTATTCTGTATATAATTTACAACAACATAGGTTTTGTGAAGTCGAATTTACAAAATCCAATCTTTTATACACCTAAGCTTCGAAAAAGTAATGTGGTGGCAACACAGTATGATATATACAAAGCATAAGGTGGGACCACAGACAGACTGGACTGAACAGTCCTTTAGCATGCAGGCATCAATAATTATCCTTCCACACAAATTCAACAATCTTCCCCAACAACTAAGAAACACATTATGAGTGCCATGAATGATTTGACTATGTGTCAGTCTGGAAAACTATATAAAAGTCAAGAACTTTCCTAAGTTTGCCTAGCAGGCTCAAAATAACCATCACAGTCTTCTTCAAGGTCTGGCCCATTCCTATAATCTGGCCCACCATTGAAACCGCACTGGTTAGGCATCTTGTCTGCTAAGTTCACTCTAGGATATATAGCCTCTAAGTCTCGTAAATTATTTTCAACAGAACATTGTCAAATTTCAAGTATCACTACATGGGTAGATTATGTGTGATTTAGTGCAACAGATGTGTATGAATAATACCATTGCATTTTAAAAGTAGAATATCTTGACAAAATAAACCCTTTCTTAAAATTATACAATGCTCTATATTAACAGTGGTATGCAGAACCAGTGTGATATGATTCTCAACAATATATTTTACACAGTGGCTATTCATACTGCATAGTTATAATGGCAGTCAATGGGAGTACATCATTTCGTAAACGCGGATGTCCATAATAGTTAGTTACCGGTACATTATAAAAACCAAGTGTGGTTAGCCACTGCCTACATTTGTTGTTATCCATATGAGCCATTGTAATTTAATAGGTGTCGATAGCTGTTAACCCTTGCTGCAAAACCTGTTAACAAAACCTGTAAAAAAAAAATTGTTGGTGATAAGTGTTCACTCCATCAAATAACGCAATTTGCGATATGTCTATTTTCCTAAATAAACATATTTTCTCGTCATTTAAAGCTGGAAATTGTGTTAGCAATTGTAGCTTGAAATGAATCAAAATTAGAAACAAACAATTCAGTAGCACAACAGTTAAAAGCACTGCATTTATCAACAGGTAAATGGAGGTGCTGTAACAAACTATATATCATAACCTCTTGATTTCATACTGGCAGTCATCATCTAGTTTAAAAATTCAATTGATGATTATAGTAAGAAAAGGCCACATGCTTTGATAATGTGGTTTGCTGATTTGTTTTGGAGAGCAGGCGACAGGGAACAAAATAAAAAGATTACTTTTTAACAGATTTCACAAAAATTAAAAGTGCTTTTTTGCTTTTGAGACCACAAAAAAAGGGATTTTATATCATTGATTTTTTTTTTGGTGGGTGGGGGTGTTGTTTTTTCATACAATTGAAAAGGAATGAATAAAAAATCTTGCGATTTTCACCTTTCATTTTTTATTTTGTTCAAATTAGGGACGTCAGATCCGTAAACCACATTATTAAAAAAGTGAGGCACAGATGGAGGCTCAATACCCATAGAGCAAAGGTTGACAGTGCACAAATTCAATATCTGCTAGAGTAAATTATAATTCAATTTTTTCATCTGAATTCATTTTAAAAACTACCGTAGCATGGAGCAAAATGAAGGGTACTACAGCAGGCAGATTGTTAGCTGCCTACATGTAATATAATTTACAGTATTTCCTGATGGCGAGATACGCATTCTATAGGAATCTTATAATCAAGATTTTGAAAGTACTACTTCAAATTACTATGTTGGTAACAAACACAAGATTACAATGCAGCCAGTTTGCCATGTTAAGTCATAAATAGCGGTGTTGGGGAGTTGATCACTTGATTATTTTCTAAATACTGGTAAGTTTCCTAGTGTTAAATGAGTTTCCGTTTGCATTCTTCTGCAGGAGCCAGTAAGTTATCTGTGTCCTAGTTTGTGGTGACTCGTCTACTTGGATAGAAACTATGTAGAGGATATTTTTGTTTCAAACCAAATAAATTGTTTACAATTGAAATAGACAAATAAGCTAGTGATAGATGCTCAGTTTATCAAATATTTAAATATTTTTCATAAAGCAATTCAAGCTTTAAATTAAATGTAGGAAAATTAAACAAACAATTTGACAGCACAAGGGTTAATAAGTCATACACACCACATTAACCTTAAAGCGCTGAAATACTTTCGTACAAACCATGGAGAGCAAAGGGTTTTTTCATTTTAAAATCATCATAAATGTCTTAGTTAGCTCTTTCTGCTTCATTTGAATACATATGTTATGGGTCTACAGTCACAACAAATATTTTCAGTCTTACAGTACGAGGATCGATTTTAGACGCCAGATTACTTCAGATTCTGAGACTAAAGTCGATCCCCACGCTGTAAGGGTTATTAAACATTTACAGATTAATAAGACATTTCTGAAGCCAACAAAATATTGACCCGATGTTGGTTTGATGTTGAGCTACTGTCTAACTTAAAAACGACTAAAGTAGGGTCAAAGCTTGTGTTTGCCAGAAAGCAACTTTAACTCTGCTTTTCTGCGAGATCAAATGACATCTCCAATGCTATGTTGAAAATCTGTTGAACACGCACCACATGCATCGAGCTGCAACCAGCGAACTCTAAACATTCACCCTCTGTTGGTGCGAGAATGGGCCTGAGCTGTGGACATCTCCCAGCATTACACCTTACAGATTGTGTTTAAAGGAGTAGTCCACTGTGTACGAACAGCATGACATATCTGTACCCAAAAAGCACCACGCTGATTACAGCGATGGAAGCAACTGGGGTACAACTAAAACCAGAAACATATATAGAGTGGTCTACAGCTTTAACCGTCCTGGGACCCAGCTATTTAATAAGTATCATATCTGAAATGAAAGCTCACAACCTCTTTTTTGCGACGGATTATGCCCTTTTCCAGTCGATAAATTTTGTCCAAAATATGTGGCTACCATGTTTTTGCTCTTAGTCACGTCTATAGCTGTTTCCACTCTTTCTATTAGTCCTTCACACAAGAAAATTAAAGAGGTGAGCATTAAATTTGCTGCTAGATTGGCACATCTTGATTCTAATTGCACATATGTAAATAATATGCAAGTAATTATTACTCACTTAACCCTTAAAGCGCTGAATTAATTTGTAAAAAAAACATCGCAACCAAAGGGGTTTTTTCACCTTGAAGTCACCATAAATGTCTTAGTTAGCTCTTTCCGATTCATTTGAATACCTATGTTAGGGGTCTACGGCCATTAGAAATATTTCTACTCTTACAGTGCGGGGATCTACTTTAGTGTTCCGAATCACGTCAGATTCTGACTCAGATTTTGACGACTAAAGTCTATCCCTGCGCTGTAAGGGTTAAAGTCGTGGGTCGCGGCAGTGAGACAACTTCAAGTGGATAAAAATTTAAATTTTGTAACATATCGCTTTAAGAGTTAGTAGAATAGGAATACTAGTAGTAAGTGTAACTTATGTATGAACAATTTCCAAATTTCATTTTGCAGTGTCATATTTCTGTCTGCTACTGAAATTCAATCATCAACTTGAAAGCCAAATAAATAAGTGAACTCGGTATAAAAATTTGAATTGGAATATTATGTAACATTGGTCACGACAATACAAACCTGTTGCAAACAAACACACAAGGCCAGCAATTAAGCCAATAATAGTTCACCGTGCTGTTTTGCTGGGATGAACATGCCAGGGATCAGCACACACAATATTTGTGATGATGCTCTCACTTTTTGCTATCAAGTCCTTTATATATACACAATGGCCTGAAAGCCACCATTCACACCCTGTCACAATGATCACTCAATTCAACAATGCCCTTTTTCCTACCTATCTTACAATTTTTTCACTGTACTGGATGAAATTATAGAAAAGGTTCGGAACAATGTACTAATTAAAATGAAGTGTTTGATGATAAGTTAGAAAATAAAGCTTTTTAAATTTTACACACATACCCAACAAACATCAAATACTCACCCAATTCTACTTTGATTTTGGCCCACTGTCTGCGACATTGGTCCAAGATCAAATCCACATTAGATCAACTACTCATGTTTGTAAAGTAAATGTTGGTGTGATATGTAGAGATCCAATGTGTTATTACAACGTAACATTCAAGGATAGTGAAAAAAAACTTCTATTTCGTTATCAAAGATTTAAAATTGATTGTTATCTCTTAGTATATCCATACAAAGAATAGAGCATTCTTAGCTACTGGTACAACACTCCAGTAAGTGATACAACACACCAGAAGGTTAACACAGGGAGACATACACAATCCATTTGTTCCAACAACTGCCACATTAAATGTATAGCTAAGATATTATCCTTACATTATAATCTATGTTTCCACTTTAAAACTAAAACAGCACAAACTTTTCTACTGTTTTTTTTATGAAAGATAAATATAACAATCACGCAACCTAAATGTTTTGATTACAAAGAAACACGTAATACATACAATCATCCTTTGCATGCTCCACTGGTCCAGATAAAGTATAAGCCAGTCTTCTTCACAATTACAGATAATTATCCCTTGTACTGCTGGCACTGCACATATAGGGCTACATTTTCATGTTAGTCTTAACCCTTTAAAGCCTCACGATGCATCAAAGCATTATTTTACATCCCTGAAAACTGGTTTACCAATACGTACATGGCAATTTTCTTTAATTTTTAAACCACATCAAGTCATCTTCATCCACTACAATTCGGCAGCAATTCACAGCTTGTAGTGGATGAAGATGACAATGGGAAATTCAGGCTCAACAGGGTTAAATCAGCTATGTGGACTGACATGTCAATTTTGCGAACTAATTTTGTTTACTCCACACATCATGATTTTATAAATTTCAAAACAAACAAAAAATTATCAACATTTCTGCGAATCCAGAGAAAATCCAAACAAAACACTTTGTGCAAGTGAAAAAGGATCTTAGCACAGCATTTGACCACATTTTGATGCTGTCAGCCCAGTCTTGGGCAGACAAATGGTGCTGCAGGAATACCCCGATGTCACACTTTTGGTTTTGAAGTGCCCTGAATACCACGGTCAGAGACGGTGGGTATTTGTGGTAAACTGCATTGTATGATGCAAACAGTTCTGCTTACATGACAGCACATACATACAAATAGAAAATCAACCTAGTTTAGTCTGTTTAAGTGCTTCTTACCTTTTTTTGATTTTTGAAATTACCTTTTATAAATTTAATTAAAAAATTGACATACCAGGCCATATAGCTGCTTTATACAAAATAAACTGTGAGGTAAATTTATAATATGTTGTGCCAGAGGCTAGTTAACAAAATAAGCATATGCCCATATTATTTACTGAAAGTATTTCCAGTATTTGAAGGAAATAATCCAGCAGTACAAGGGTTAACCACTGAAAGCTATATTAAAATTAGTAATTTTCACCCACTTGAAGTTGTGGGTTGCGGTACTCCCAACTGGGTGAAAATTACTCATATTTGTTTTATTTGAGAAGGAAAATTCACAAATTTTCATGTTTAAACACACATATCATTACCAATAACAATGATTTGATCAGCTAATAAAACAGACTAAAATGACTATAGTTGTGCTTAGCTGTGTAAGGTTTAATACCAATACCTAAATCAATCTTAGCTCCCTACTTTTCAAAGTGAAATAATGGGTTCCCACCTAATTAGGGATGGTTTTTTTATTATTGCTGTCAAATGATATTTTTTAACATTTTCAAGTTGCGATTCATTAAGTCACCACTTGGCCTCCTAAGTGTAAACATAAAGCATTCTAAATATTTGTCCGATTCAAGACCTGAAACATTATGTAAGTGACAATTTAGTTCCCACATCACTATATTGTACCTGGTAAAGGTAGGAAAGCATTATCAAAGCAATCTTTTAAAATTATATTCAGCCAAATTTTGTGAAAAAATTATAAAATCTCCATCGAATTGAAATTTAAACAATTCGATCAAGACAAAGCACGGTGGTCATGTCTCTGACATCGCAGTCAACCATGTTTACCAATCTGAATGCAGAGTTATTTAGTGCAATTTTCTTCCATTTGTAGCTGGAATTGCTGACAAAATATTCAGCCAACATGGTAAAGTGCCAACCACATATAACAAGGCTGTGCCCATGGTGGTCTGACTACAACTCAGTCTGTGTGACCTCCACTATTTCCAAATAAGGCAGTGTTAATCACTCTAAAAATCTTGATTCTCTGAAAGAAGTATTTCTGACAACCACTTATCACACCCTGGGTACAACCCTGATATAGGTAGCCATTTTAAGCTTGTTCATTTGTCCTACAAACAAGAAATTTAAAGGAAAAATGACATATAAAATAGCTATATTGGCATTTCATTCAAATAAGGAAGTTTTACAATCCAAAGGTATTATATTTACAGAATTTCCAAGATGGTGATGCGGTGTTGATTTTATGCTGGGGCAGCAACATAGGCGATGAACCAACATGAAATCAACCTTAGGTTGATATCTTGTGCTTGCTGGGTTTCCATTTAAAATACTACAACAAGCTGCTTATAAAGTTTCCTATTGTAGTATTATTTTCCTTAGTGGTATTATTACATGTAATTAAATGCTATCGAGGCTCAAGTTGAAATCACTTTCATCGTAAATCACTTTGCTGATAAATTGTTTGATAATAGTTATAATAGTTACTACTATTATTAGTATAATAGTTACTACTCTTTTCATCAGAATCACAAACGCAATAATTCAACTGGAATACTTGGGGAATTAACCTCAGAAAGTAAGTTTCACAAAGAAATGTGTTTAGAAGTAATATAATTATGGAGATATGATCTCTATTGACAAAAAAATAGATTATTCAAATCCTATTTTTGTATGTATACTTGATAAAAATTTAACAGTTCACATCACAACAATTTATACATTATCAGTGCAGTTCAACTTAAAAAAAACAAGTACTGAAAATAACTTTAAGAAACATAAGAAAATGGTTCAACGTTGTTTTAATACCTCTGCATATTCAGAATATAAACCAACGTTGGGCCAATGGGTCACAATTTCTAGGATTGTGTGAAAAAACGGTGCTAGTTGTATAGATTGCGTACAAAGAGGAAGAGATGAAGCATATCGTTGAATAAGAGCTGATGCTTGGGAAATTTAATAAGTACATCACAGAAAAGTGACGGTACAAACAAGTTATCACATCAAAGTCAAAATGTCACAAGTGCCAATTCGTAAAGTAATACTTATGACATTAAAACCAGATATGACAATATTGTTGTGTTGGTATTGAAGGATCATATGTGGCACAGTGCCACTTGTAATGTGTCAGATACAACCTTTAATACCAATATGGCAATATGTTGTCCAATGTTTGTAGTATGCATCATTTACACAACGTATAATGAAGATACAGTGATGTATTTTCAAGTTGATCGCATAATGCTACAAACTTAGCAGCATTGAGCAAGCGGGAGAGACTGGCTATTATTGTCAGACACAGGTATATATATGCCTAGTCTCCCCTCTGTCTTTGGATGTGCTATGGTCATTGAATTCCCTTATCTACTCTCTTCTAGCTTATCACATCACTGGGACCACCATAAGATGAATGAGGGAAACATCACAAATCTGGAAAAAAATAAGGATTAAAGAAGTGGCACAAAAATAAATATAATCTTCCTCCGCTGGGTATTACCCACTCCCTCAATAAATGTATACAGCAGCTGCAAGCTAATTAAACTATCATTAGTAAAATCTCTATAGAAATAAAATTGCAACCCACTCCCCTAAAAAATACTACATGTATTTAAAATGTAGAGATTACTGAACATTAATCACAAGGAACCCATATAAAATGTTAAATAAACTTAAATGCAATCCAACTAAATGTTCAGAAAAAATGGCATTCACAAGCGTTGATAATGAAAATTGCTTTGTTCAACTTTATGTGAACCAATACAAATTATTATTCTAAAGTTCTTATTTTTCTAAAATATTTTTTCACATAGAATCTAATTTAACCTTTAAAGTGCCAAGTTTGAAAATGTGCACCAACTTGAACTTGTGTCTCACTAATGCGACCCACAACTTGAAGTGGAAGGAAATTACATATGTATGTACAATTTAAATTAAAACATATGCTAATTCAGCAAACTAATAATAATTTCTCCTTCTGATTTTCTTGTTTGAAGGAGAAAGGCTGAAAATAGTTAAGAGACGTGAGAACACTGATGTTGACTACAGTAGACATTCGGTGTTTTTATTGGCACCTGTATATCCTGTTGTTAAAACACTGATATATGTTGGGACTTGAATTTCAAAAACAACACAAATTTTCAGTCACTTGAAGTTGTGGATCGCGGTAGCGAGACACAACTTCAAGTGACTGAAAATTTAAATTCAGTATTTCATTGCTCTAAGGGTTAAGACATTTCTTAATCACTTACTTCTTTACAATGTATGATAGTCCTGTGGTCTCAATCCAAACTCTCCGTACTCTACAAAAAAGAAAAAAAAAAAAATACAGAAAATGATATTAAACATTGTCTTGTTAGGCTCTTATATCTGTATATTTCAGGTTAGTTTTAAACCAAATGAAATGCAACTGATATTTATGTAATAATTTGTGGTCAAGCAAGAATATAGGTTTTTGATAGGTTTATGTCATAAAAATATAGGTCTTTTATAGGTTTATTTGATATCGAATTATAGGTTTGTAGAGGTTTTTCAGTGAAAATAATGCACCTGCCAAGTGAAAATTCATACTTTTTTACTTGTCCAAAGTCATATCTACCTTATTATGCGGAGTATACCGTATAGTGGACACCTATGAATATACAGTATAATACGTAGTTCCAGAAAATTATAAAATTTTATACAGATCAGTCCATCCAAGTCATTTACCGGGTAATCAGCTTATGGTTATTTATTTTAGGTGCGGAGGTGAATAAATATATTTTTAGTGAAATATTTTTTCTGTCTACATAGTTTGACCCAATATTAGACAAGGTCTAGTAAAAATGATGCTGAGTAGAGTGATGTGGCAAATAAGCTGAAATAATCATTTATTTGAGACTAATTTGTGGACTTACATTATATTTAAAGCATTTATTTCTGAAACACAGGTTTATTTGACACAAACACATTCCCAGAAGTAAAATATAGTTGAACATAATGTTTTTTTAAAGCAAAAATCAAAATATATGTTTTTATAGGTTATATGATATTATCAGACTGTGCCTGTGTGTAATAAAATAAGTCAAAGGTCAAAACCTCCAAAAAGCACATTCTGAAAAGAGCTGCTTGGGGCAGATTTGGTCAACAGATTCTACAACCTTACCATTTTGTTAACTTTGGGTGGGTATTCTAATTAAAATATCTACACATCTACACCCCCTGAAGGATGTTTGTGTGCAGTATGAAAACCCCCAAGAATTATGCTCCATAAATGAGACTGTTAGACTCCTTAAGACTCCTTTACCTACATCTCTGAGACATCTCAAGATATGTTTGCAGGTGAAAAAGTAAGTGGAAGGTCATAACTCCGAAAAGGCACTTCTACACTCCTCCCCCCCCCCCCCCCCTGGGTCATGTGTGTGTGCAATATTATAATAACTGTTCTTTATATATCATATAGCATTCCATTCATAAATGTTTTGGGGCAGTTTCACAATAATATGTAGGTCAAAACGCCTGAAAGGCACATTTACACCCCTCAATTAAGTGATGTGTGTGCGTAATATTAAAGAGATTCCCCATGGTTTTCCGAGATATGCTCCAGAAACGAAAGGAGAGGAGAGATGGCCAGTCGGACGTCCGGGATGACCCCATTAACTCCCCCACCCCAATTTTATTGGATGGGGGATAAAATGTTTTCTTGAGTTTGCCTGCACAGTTTCAGGTGGGTGTTTGAGTTTTATATTTAATACGATTAAACTATATCAATCTAAGGCCAGCATTACCAATGTTGCTAGTAATAAGAGCTGCTTGTAATTTTCTGAACCAATGATCGATTGGAATTGTTTGGTACTACAAACCGGAGATCATTTTAATGGTTGACTTGAAGACTGTAGGTATTTTAAAATACAATACGATATATGAAATTTATGTTTTCATTTCTGCTATCACTAGTTGAGATAATAAACTGGTTTCTAAAATTACATAACAGGAGCACACTAGACAATATATAGCGTGCCAGCCTGCTATAAATCAGCTATTTTTTTCAGCCATTATTGAACTTGTCTGCGAACAAATTTGTGCAGGATTTATGAAAAAAAACTTCAATTGCAAGATCACCTTTTTAAAAATATTTTTTTTTTTAAATTTAAATCACTTACTTTCTCTGTGTCATTGACTGGCATAAGTTTGCTAATTATCTGTTCTACTGTAGCCCTCCTGAAAAAGTAAATTGCTATGTATAAATAGTTCTTGAGGATAATATAATTATTTAAAACTAAAATTTATCAGTGTCACACAGGACAGTAACATCTTGATAAGGTTACAGTCCCAAAGCCATATGTACATGTAACATTATAAACACACAGATGATAATGGTAAAATATGATTCAATTTCATCCCAAAATAAAATAAATCTGGCATTCGGTTTTGACTGTATCAAAGGAGAACTGAATTTTAGTTGCTCAAACACTTCTTTTTCAAACACCAAAAACGAATCAATGCGAGAACAGGCCTACAACTTCAATTTCCTCTTAAAATTTGAAAAACTGTCAATCGGTTCGGAAGGTACTGTTGGACAACTGAATGTTCCGGCTATTTTGGAAAATGGTAGCCAGGTCAGGTAAGGTCAACTTAACCAAAAGAATTCCCCAGACATATAAAGTACATTAGAGAAATTTAAAAAAACAATCTGCATTGAGGCTAAGACTCAGTGGCAAGAACAAAACGCGGTAGCGGCGCACACGGCAGCAGCGGCGCAACAGTTGCAGACGGTCAATGCAAAAACAGTAAGCATCCGCCCTAAAGGGGGATGTTTAAAAATATACGATAACTAAAGACAATACAGCTTGAGGCAGGGTTGATAACCATTAGGGCTAATCAAATTCCAAGACATTTCTGTGATTTTTTCAGGACAGATTCCATATCTTACAGGCAGGTAAAAAAACTTGATGAATTTATTTATTGTGAGTCTTGTATTATGAATAAATGAAAGCCACTGGAATAGGATGGAATTTTGCAGGCAAACTAAAACACTATCACTTGTGCATTATCAGTGTAATAAATGGGGAGTTTACAGTTATCCTAGAAATCCAGAACTTTTCCAGAACAATAGGCTGTTTTCAAGGTTTCCCAGGACTGAAATTTTGAACGGCCAAATATAAGAATATTCTGGATGCACACAAGCCCTATTTCCGCCAGGGATGCTGGAGTAGGGGAGAGGGTTGGGTAAAGCTGCAAGTTCATTTGAGTTCAAATTTTACCACTTAGACTTTGTTATTTCAAATGAAAAGGCAACCAAATATGGAAAATGCTTTTCGCTTTCTTTCCAACAAGTGGATACCCCCTTTGATACCGAGGGGGTCAAGATCCCTGGGTGGGAAACATGGTTAGGATATTTATTATTCTCTAAAAATTGTAATGTAATTTCAATAATTTTACACCAGTATAATTTTTTTAGGTGGACCTGAGGTGTGGTTATTTTAAATACGGTACTGGTAGCATCTTCAAACAAGAGGCCAGCCGGACACCATAATCCCCCACCTTGGCCATCCGAGTTGAAATTTTTCAGGGCATGTCTCTGCCTGAGATCGCACATATTGTTTTATATTAATTAATGGTCTAGCTATCTGGCACAGTTATCCAGATATTACGAATATTAAAGTCACTAAGGCCTATAGTCTGCCATTTTGAATTTGGTAGAGATGACATTTTTTCAAGGCATATCCCTACCTAAAACCACATAATGGTTAAGCTATCTGACACAGTTCATCAGATATGAGCAATTTATTGAAAAAATTAGGTGATTTTGGCTTGAGAGATGTAGGTGAAAAAGTAGGTCAAAGGTCATAACCCCAAAAGGCTTATCTACACCTCCTAAAGGATATGTGTAAGCAATATGAAATAACCCCCTCATGGGTTTTTCGAGATCTGATCTGCAAACGGAAATGCGGACAAACAGACATCCGAGGTGGGGGATAAAAATCACTTGCACATGTATCCATATTGTTGGGGAAGGATTAAGTTTTGAGTGTTTGCATCCACAAAAACAAAGCATGCGACAGATGACATTGCTGTTACCTTGAATATTTTTAAAAATTCGGTCATGCATCCTGGGGAGAAAAAAAAACATACTTAGAGCTTAGACCTCCTCCTGGAGGCAATCCTTCTATATTCAGCGCTTCCAGCTCATGCATTACACACCCAAGTCCAGTCTCCTGTTTGGAATTTGCCAGAACTTCTGTGTCAACATAAAAAATGTCGCCTTGTGAGTTAATACCTATATCTCTATCAAAGTGCATGACAGTATGTACATGTGTTATTTAATGCCATGTGCTTATTTATTCAACAAACAATTCCTGATATAAAAGGTGGGTTTTAACTGTCAAAGTAGTGGCATAAATCTCAGCAGTGATTTCAGATTAATATATAATATCAATATGATCATTTTTAGATATAAGAATATGAATGTATTCATTTTACATTTCAAAAACCCCAATGCTTAATTTCCGCTTGGACACCTAACAGTTGCGATCTCGCCTGAATATATTAAATTGAATAATAATGTAGATTTAACCTTTTTACTACATATCCATTTTAAGCTGGATGCTATACAGCATTCAGTTCACAAAAGTGGTGGTGAAAGGGTTAATTAAGTAAATGGTATACATCGAATGTTTGCTTCCATGTCAAGGTGAACAAATAAACTTATATGGGCAGAAGTCAACAGTGCAATAGTGGTCCGACTCAGATACGGCTAAGCCAGTTATATTTTGCTGAGATATGGAGAATACACTGTAATAATTATGTCATGTCTGCAGTCTTATTTCTTCTATCTTTATCTAATGTCTACCCACGGGACTTAGCAGAACGGCCCTTATCAGTCACACTTTTCAGGAAACGTAAAGGTTGCAACACAGGTCCTGAGGATCCAGCCGGTCTGCGAGCCAGATATTCTATGTGCAAACAAAGTGTTTTACATGTAACAATAAACTATGTTTACGCTCTTGAAAATGGTAAAATCTTCCCGTTTTATAGACCAGACAATTAAAATAAATTTAAAATTGCATATCAATCCAAATTAAACATGTGTATAATTACTCAGCAGTACTATGAACTAGATAACTGTAGAATACCTTAATTTCTTGGGTAACAATTTTTGTGCAAAATCGATATTTGACCATTTCGCTGTATCTTAAATTTGCGCCATAATATTTTCAAAGTTTTTTTTCACCACAGCCATAAAAATGCACGATAATGATATGATTCCAGATTAGTTATCACTATGATGTAATGCCGTAAGTAAGTAAATAGTATTGTCACCAATTATCTGGGGGCGAACGAACATTGCGGCTAATCCCATGACAGCGTGGCTCATCACGGTACATCCCCGTGTATTATGCGAAGCTATAATGCGAGTCCCGATTTTGAGGTCTTGATAGCCTAGAAAATGCTTGCACCACTGTAATAGAGTATAGTGCGGTACCAAACTTACAGTTTTGCTGACTAATGTTATGTGAGTATTAATTTGATTCATAGGGCATATATTTGACTATTGGACATGAAGGGTTGGGTGATTGCTGCTGGCGGATTACAGCGAGTCACGCGGCCTCCAATGATCGCGACACTTGTTACTTGACGTCTAGATCTGCTATAATGTGATGCTTTAATGTTAGCATATCTGGGGGTCACTTAGGTCAAATCATTAGAAAAACACATGGCCTAGAAACATTTCCACAACTCATATATTGCCAGCTCCTAACAACATTGTGTCAGTCCCCCCCCCCCCCCCCAAATCACATCTTGTCATTCAGCCATATAAATCCTAGGTTACACCTTCAAAATAAGAAGCAAATAAGAACAGTGAAATGTGTGCTTTTTTTTGGGGAGTAACCAAATTTTACATGAACATAAAATTGTGCTCATGCTCCTGGCGCAAAAATTAATTCCACATGAAATTAAAGTATCCCACAGTATTTATAAAACGATCATTATTAAAAATTTTGTAAATTTCTTTTTATTTGAAGATTGTCAACAGTATTCAGAAAATTCATGTTTATTTACAAGTAGATTTTTTCTTTAACTCCTGGCCCTGCAGCTGAGAGCCTCGATCAGCTTAGAAATTTGTAAAATATGTGTACACACAGGCATAAATGTATTTCAGTGAAAAATTAATCAATTCTTTACCACTCTTGTTACAGTATTGTATGATCGATTACAACTTAACTAATGAATTGAGCACCTTTTACTTTCGTTTCAAGCAACTGATCTAATTCTTCTTCATGTTTTATTGCCTCAGTCGAAACTCCGGGCGCACCAGGACAAGTCACAATCACTATACTCATATTATCTCTGCTACCCTGAAAAAAAAAGAGATTAGAATTTAGATGAGAATCATACCAGTACAACATTCATGTTTTCTTCTTCTTTATTTTATAGTTTAATTAAACAACAATTAAAATTATTTGGATTCAATTTTCATCCACTTAGACGTTTAGTCTGGCTACAGCGAACCACAACTTCAAGTGGGAGAAAATGACTCATATTTGCTTAACTTGAGCCATAACATTTGCAAATTCTGATTTTTAGACTCTTTTTGGTCTCTATAAAAAAAATAACTGGTTATTAGTATGTAACAACCATAACAAATTTGAGCAGGATACATATATATAACAATTTTGAAGTTATAGTGCCACATCCACAAGATAAAATTATTAAGTAAACGTTCAATAAATCGTCCAATTTGAATTCTTTATAGCCATTTTTGATTATTGAACTTGCCCATGGACTGGTTACTATCAACATGCAAAACAAATTTGAGCGGGATACATGAAAAATTGTTCAAGTCATCGTGCTCATGATGCATTTCAATAGCCTACCTTTTTTATTTAAGTCGGGTTCACATCCCAAGACGACTCTGGCGTGCAGCTGATAATGAGGAGTTTCAGGAACATCGGATGAATATTGCAGGGCGTGACAATAAGAAAATAAGGTTCTGGGCCAGCAGATTTGGAAAGTCACTGGCCCGGGAAAAAATAACTGGCCCAGAGTCATATAGCATAAACTACATACCTATTTTAAAGAGTCTTTAACCATTATTCAAATGTATAAAATATTGAAACCTTTCAGTGCAGGATATGATGGTTCAAGTCAGTTTCATTTTATTTGAGAAATTTGCAAGCAGTGTCATCAAATAATTTATTTGGTAAAGTAAACTAAAGGAATCTAAACACCAACATATTACTGGGGATTTGAAATTGACTTCTTTTTATTAACATACCTTGTAAAGACAGGTATCCACCACTTGATTGCAAATGCTTTCCAGGTTATCTGTTAGTCTCATTCTGCTACGAACAAAATCAGCAACCTCATCATTTGTCATAACATCCCACACACCATCACAAGCCAGCACAATAAATTCATCTTGGTCACTTCTAGTCTCTGCAAATATCTCTGGCTCGGGTGAAACTAATTGTTCACAGGGACCTTTACCCTGAACGTTTTTGTATTCAAAGTCCCCTAAAGCCCGTGAAACTGCCAGAGAGCCGTTTACTCTCTGCACCATCACACTCCCTCCTGCATTTTGTATCCTTTCTTTCTCTTCCGGGTTGATAGGTTTGTGGTCCAATGTGGCAAAGACTACCTTATTGTCCCTGGACAAAATCCCTCGAGAATCTCCACAATTTGCAAAAAAAATGTGTTGCGGAGAGATCATGGCACATGTTGCCGTTGTTCCGCTCTTATCCTCGCCACTAAGGATCTCAGGCATGACACGAATTTTATCATCTAAATTTAAAAACCCTGTTTTTAGGCCCCTCTGTACATTCTCTAGTGAAGGCTGAGTTCTTTCTGCCTCCTCAGTGGTCTTCCCCATGAAGTCCTCATTACTGGTGATGGCACCAAGAAGGTGATCAGCACTATAAGCAGAAACTTTGGCACCTGCATGGCCATCAAATACAGCGAAAAAAGACCAATGGTCGAGGTTATGAGGAAGTCCAAGCACCGCGCAGTGAGCATCTTCCATTTCTACCCTCCATCCTTGCATGCTACTTAATCCATAACGTAACCCATTTCCAACACCCTTCTCATTGTGTTTGTCAGTCTTAGGCTTATCTAAAAACGCACCCATGGTCACGCCGCAGTAGATCTGAAAAAAATATTAAACACGTGACATTGCAATTGTAAATGTGTGTGAAGCAAAATTCTCAATGGATTAACAAAAATAGTTTTTAAGTTTTCTGAAATTAAATGTCACTGGTGAAAATGAAAAAAGTGTTCAAAAGGTTTATAATTTAAATAAATAACAAAAAGTACACAACAGCTCAATAAAAACTTAGAATTTAGAAACATAATATGATTCAAATATTTTTTCAACTGGTCAGGAAGTTTGGTAGGTATCTAGTTTTAAGAACTGATGTATATACACAAGAGAATGATGCATCCACCCAGTTTTATTCTGATTAAACTTAGAATAATCACCTTTCACACTTGTCAACTTGCCACACCGGACTTGTATTTTATACTATCATCAGCAAGAAGATCCTGTTGTCATATTGCCACTGTTAAGCCACACAGAGAATACTCCAGGTCTAAACAAAGATGCAACTTGGTAAGTAGACAGCTAATCTCCAGTGTATGCTATTTTTTTATAAAAACGTGCTGATGTTTACTTCAGCATTAATGTTTACTTCAGCATTCCACGTGGGGTTTTGGCTGGGGTGATGTGCATGTGTACGGCTACTTTTAGAATATTGTAGACCAGCATTCTGTCAGTGATATCCACCGGGGGTATACCGATATTTCATAAGCCATTATATTTCCAAAACTTCTCTAATGAGCGTCCATACCCCCCAACTACCTCAGGGGATATTTTAATTATTGCCCAGGTCCTTTATTATAATAAATATGTTACATTAAGCACTAAAATTAAAAAATCTGATTTTTTTCGCCTGAGGGAGGACCCCCAGACCTCCACCCCTTTTGGACCTCCCCCCCACTCAAACAATCCTGGCGGAAACCCTGTATAAGTCTTCTTTTCTTCTTTTGGAAGTGTCTACATGGTATGTACCCTTTTGTCAAATATTCCTCTGATAGCAAATTTTTCACACGTAGTTTGAATGACAGATGTTTTTTAATGATTGTGCACGTTTAGAACACTTTGCCTCATATCTATATAATTAATATACCGTAAACCGGGGCTGTTTTGCCACCCTATTTACATATTTTTTATCGCTGTATTAAACCTGTTTTTTTAAGTGGGAATGTAAAGTGTCATAATTGAGGGTGGTTGTGTAAGGTATTCGCCTACTATAGCATAGTTTGTATTACGCCTTTATTAATAGAACTATTAAATAAAAATATTTCGCCATATAAATATATTTTAATTCAAAATAATATAATTGACAGCTAATCGAATGAAAATCAAAGTAATTGAACGGTCTGTAGACCTTTTTATCATTCCATTTAATATATTACATAGATTCAGGTAAATGCACCATACAGACTCACATAAAATATTCAGTGAAAAAGTCATTATTTTGCAGGAAAGTTATTTAATTAATAAAATAAGTGCCTTAAACCAGTTATGTAAATATTTATATAGTTTTTATGGGTCAGTGAGTCTAGTGGTCAAGTCCGTTTTCAAATCGGACCGAAAATGAGGCTCTGGCGGCCATTTTGAAGGGGTGGCAAAATAGCCCCTGTATGGGGTGGCAAAATAGCCCCGCTTACTTTGAAGGGCTCGAAGAGGCTCAATATTTAAATTTCATCAATTTTTTTTAATGTGATAAGGACCCTTCAAATATCATAAAAGAAACTGCATACGTTAATAAAATAGATAAATACCATTCCAGAGTTCAAATTTGTCAAATTTAGAAAAAACGTGTAAAAAAACAACACTTAAGTAAAATATTTTTTTCTGGTGTTGAAATATTATACAAAAATTATAAATAGACATAAATATGTTCCCAACCACATAGTATAACCTATAATAATTGTTATTTCTATTAATTTATGGTATTTATTGAAAACCAGAGGATTTTATCAATTTCCCGAGGGCAGCGTTGGCGCTGGCCGCTCGCTACGTCACCAAATGCGAAGATATTTGCCATGTGGCGAAAGATTTGTGATGTCTTTAGCCACAGTGGCGAAGACAAAAACGAGATGCTTCCGCAATACTTATGAATCTTATGAATCCATTTTCGCGGTAAAAATCGCGGGAAAAACGACTGCATTACCATCGTTTTTCTCAATCGATCTTGCTAGCATCTTTTAATATTGCCGATCTCTAAAATAGCAATAATCAGATAATACACAAGACTACATAAGTCCAGGAGCTCCCGCGACGAATTAGAATTTGATTTAAGCAATTTTGTGTAGGGTTTGTAATGTAGTCCTAGGCTAGGTCTAAAATCAAGACGCAAGACAACTAGGTCTAAGAAGCTCAGTCTAAGAGTAAGATAAGAACTAGACAGTCTGTCAGAGATTGCAAACCTCCATTTAAATTAATGATCCTAATCAGTATCCCAGTAATGGTCTACCTATCTGGCACGGTTTACCCGATATCAGGCCAATCAAGGTAACTAATAGCTGATTTATGGTCATTTTGAATTCGATATAAACTAGTTAAAAACTTAGGGTGCATCCTCCCCCGAAACCTCAAATTTTGTTTTATAGTAATGGACTAACATCTAGCACGGTTTACCAAATATCGGCCATGTGAAAGTGAATAATGGCCTAAAGGCGGCCATTTTGAATTTGATCAAGTCGAAATTTTCCAAGATGCATCCTCAGCTGAAATCTCACATTTCATTCTATAGTAATGGTCTAGCCATCTAGCACGGTTTACCAAATATCGCCCCTGTGAAAGTGAATAATGGCCGATAGGAGGCCATTTTGAATTTGATCAAGTCAAAATTTTTCAAGATGCATCCTCTCCTGAAATCTCACAATTTGTTTTATAGTAATGGTCTAGCCATCTAGTACGGTTACCAAATAACAGCTATGTGAAAGTGAATAATGGCCGATAGGCGGCCATTTTTAATTTGATTGAGTCAATTTTTTTCAAGATGCATCCTCTCTTGTAATCTCACATTTTCTTTTATAGTAATGGTCCAGCTATCTAACACGGTTTACCAAATATCAGCAATGTGAAAGTAAATAGTGGCCGATAGGCGGCCATTTTGAATTCGATTGAGTCGAAAGTTTTTAAAAGGCATACTCTCCCGAAACGTCACATTTTGTTTTATAGTAATGGTCTAGCTATCTAGCACGGTTTACCTGATATCAGGCCTATCGAGGTAAATAATGCTGATTGTCGGCCATTTTGAATTCGTAAGTTAAAAATTTTCAGGGTGCATCCTCCCCAGAAAACTCACACTTTGTTTTATAGTAATCAGGTAATGGTCTAGCCATCTAGCACGGTTTACCAAATATCAGCCATGTGAAAATGAATAATGGCCGAAAAGGCGGCCATTTTAAATTTGATCAAGGCAAATTTTTTCAAGATGCATCCTCATCTGAAATCTCACATTTTGTTTTACAGTAATGGTCTAGCCATCTAGCACGGTTGACCAAATAACGGCCATGTGAAAGTGAATAATGGCCGATAAGCGGCCATTTTGAATTTTATCGAGTCAAATTTTTTCAAGATGCATCCTCTCCTGAAATCACACATTTTGTTTTATAGTAATGGTCTAGCCATCTAGCACGGTTTACCAAATAACGGCCATGTGAATGTGAATAATGGCCGATTGGCGGCCATTTTGAACTTGGACGAGTTGAATTTTTTCAAAATGCATCCTCTCCTGAAGCCTTACAATTTGTTTTATAGTAATGGTGTAGATATCTTGAGCGGTTTTCATGATATTCCACAATATCAGGCCTGTCGAGGTGAATAATGGCTGATAGGCGGCCATTTTGAATTTTATCAACTTCAAATTTTTCAAGATGCATCCTCTCCTGAAACCTTACAATTTATTTGATATTAATGGTGCAGCTATCTTGAGCGGTTTTCATGATATTCCGCAATATCAGGCCTGTCGAGGTGAATAATGGCCGATAGACGGCCATTTTTAATTTTATCGACTTGAAATTTTTCAAGATGCATCCTCTCCTGAAACCTCACAATTTGTTTTATAGTAATGGTGTAGCTATCTTGAGCGGTTTTCATGATATTCCGCAAAATCTTTCAGTCGGATTTACCGATGTTATAAATTAGGTCAAAGTGCTGGGTCAACTTCAAGGTCAAGGTCCAAAAACCTGAAAAGGCACAACTAGGGACCTTAGAGAACATGTATGTGCAATATGACTGTCATCGGCCCAGTACTTTTCGAGATCTGCTCCGGAAACGAAGTGCGCGTCAAAACGTCTAAATAGGTCATAGTTCTGAACCAGAAGTAGGTCAAAGTTCAAATACCCCAAAAGGCACAACTAGACCCCCTAGGGGTGTTGTGTGTAAAATTTGAAGACAATCGGACAAGTACTTTCAGAGATATGCTCCGGAAACGAATTGTTTACGGACGGCCCAACGGCCCAACGCCGTCACATCATCATTTTCTCCTCTGCAACCTTGCGTATTGAATTCAGATTAAAAATATTTTAACCCGTCCATTAGCCACCTGGAAGTAACCCACATACCAAAAATTGTTATCCTAGCTTATTTTTTCACAAAGTTATAGGCAAAAGAAGAGGCCAAAAAAAAACGGAGGTAGAATCCATAGCTCCCTTCGCTCACCTACGGTGACGGCGGGAGCTAAAAATGTAATAGCCTATTCTCAGAAACCGTGTTACGTCATCACAGGTCAGCATTTACTGCGGGACAGCTACTAGGTGATAACAACGCCTGGGCTGTCAAAGGGATTATACTTCAATGTACTGATTTATTGTCAAAAAATTGGGACATCCCCTTAAAAATCCCCGTTTTTGCCAGAATCGCGTCATAACATAACATTTCAAATCCAATGTGTATTTTAATATATATTTAGCCGCAAATAGAAACACTGAAAACCACAAAAAAATATATTATATGCACGCAAATTGCAGACAAAGTTTAAGAACATGACAGATTTTATGTGCTAAACAGTACATGTCCACGCGCCTATCATGCGTTGACCTCGTCACCCCGAGTGCATGGTGTGACACGCAACAAGACGGCGACATGATTGGCTTTGAACAGACGAGGTCACACGTGCCACCATGGCAACTTACACAAAGCACTCCTAAAAGTTGTGCTCCCGTGTTGAATAAATGTCGTTTTCAGCCTACATAAATCTCTCCGGAGTGAAAAAAACATAATATGAATGAAAAGAGATAATATTCCTATTAGACTGTCATGTTTATAGCGACATAAAGCATAATGTTACTTCGGGAGATGTGTTTTAGCGTCGCTACTTTTTATACTTGACATAGTGAAAAATCAGGACCAAACTGCCTTTCTATCACCTCATGCACCTAGTTCGCACCCAAGGTCACGCCTTCAAGGCCGTTCAGTTTCTGAGAATATTATAGACTATATTCAACACAAACCATGTTTGTTTACATTCTCAACAAAAAACAAAATGGCGGACGACCACGGCGTAGGCCTATTCCTGTTACTTGATAATATGATGTTGTTTTATACACACTGCTCGTGTGATGTATATAAATTCACTGTGTGTAGCTGCATTCAATAATTTTGTGTTAATTTTATAATTTTATTACCATCGGGCCATTGGAATGGATTAATGGCTTTGCCTGTCACTGACACTGTGCCAGTGACTTATTAGCCTCAATAAACGAAAAAACTTGTGGTAGAGCATACATGAATAAGCAATCACTTAAATACGTTAAGAGCTAGCACCAAGCTGGGACAAAACTCAGCACATTCCCTTTGCCTGATACTCCATTAAGGAGAAATGCGAAGTCATCAATCAAAGTGATTATTTGTCAAGAACAGGAAACGTTCAACATAGGCTCAGATGGTCAGTGTAAAAAAACTGACTCCACACTGCTGCTGCAGTCATGACATCCTTGCCTACCACTGCTACTTGATTTATCCAAGCTGGATCTTTTTGTCAAGACAAATTTTTTTTTGGGGGGGGGGGGGTTCTAGTTACATGGTCCTCCAAAATAGGATAGGTATAAGACTTTTTTTTTAATTCCACTTTTGAAAAACCCACCAAATTGCCCCGAAAAGGCTGTTCATACAAAAATACACGCTTATAAAAAATTGTGAAGGGACGTCCAAAAAAAAATCATTTTATACTATTTTTTTTTAATTTGTCATAAAAAATCTAGGGTCAGGGATTCAAATGGTCCGTAAACCAAAAATGTTGGCGGAAACCCGAAACGTAGGTCATGGTTGTCCTCTGGATATTTTTTACTTCACACCTAATTTTGAATGAAGCAACCGTCGTAAACTGTCATGCGTTTTGATCACTATGATTACAGTTGAATAATAAAATAAGTCAAACAAGTTATTATTAGTTTGCCAGCGTCCATCAGTTCTTGAAAAATTTTCATAAAATTTGTGGTTATTCGCTAAATGAAAACTAATCATGAACTGGTTCAACTTAAGTAGCCTACTATCTTCCTATGGTAAGATGCAAAATCAATAGGCCTACTAGACCAGTATCAATTATCAACAATATTTTTAATTTTGGATACTGGGTACATTATTACATTGTGGCTACAAGAAAGAAAATGTGGCTAAAACTTTTCAGAGGTTTTAGCCACAGTGGCTAAGACATTTTTCATCCTACCGCCAACACTGCGAGGGGGTGGCAAAATAGACCCGGGGGTGGCAAAATAGCCCCGGTTTACGGTAACACTTTTGTACCTGAGATAAAGAAAGTTTTTAAAGTTTTATAGAAAAGGTATACAGCCACTTCAGGCATAAATTTAAAGTAAGCTTGTTTCGGATTTTCATGCCGGGTGGTTATAAATGCTGCGGGTGAATTTTTTTTTTACGTTTTTCCTAAACAAATATTTTTTGGGAGTCATTTTCCAAAAATACTCATCAGTCGGTTAACTTGCAGTGATTGGGTTTCATCTAAAACTCAATTAAAACTATTTAAAAAATTAGGAGTTTTAAAGACTGTTTTGTATTGTTGTTAGTTACTTTTTGGTCCAGCAAGCAATAAAAAAAACCTCCCTCCCTTCCTCTTGACTTTATTAACCACTGTGAAATCCGAAACAAAACTTTTTTTTCAAAGCATGGCAGAAAAAAAAAAAATAATTACCTCCCTCCCGCATGACGATTTTAGCTGCTGTGAAATCCGAAACAAACATATTTTTAAGACTGGCCTCATGAGCATTTTAAATGCTGATGAATTGTCGTTTGTAAACATAAATTGTGAGGGGCTGGTGGGAAATTTATAATGATTTATCATGTATAAAATTTGTTGGGTGGGAACTGTGCCATGTGTCTCAAAGGTGCTGCAGGCCCCTGAATCATGCTCACACCCCACTTCTCTGTACCCGCACATGAATTTACATTCTGTACCCGCATTCCGCCCCACACAGTCCGCCCACCCACAATATTTTTTGGAGCCCGCAGCAACCCGCAACACTTGCATTGTCACTAGTCAACAAAATACAAATGGCTTAAGTTAAGGATTTATTACATGTATCTATAAATAAGAATGTATATTTCTTATGTACCATACATGTATCAATCATAGTACAGTGGTACCCCTGTCCAGCGTTGCCCCTCAAGAACGACTGCTCCCCTTAAACGACTGTTTTTCTGTGCACGTATGCCTTTTCCACTGTTTAGGACCCCTAAAGAACGACGACCCCTCTAACACGTTATACGACGGCAAAAATTTGGCTGACGGCCGTCACTTACCTCACCAGAAACGACCGCTGGGTGTTATTACTATAAAAAAAAAAGACTGAAAAATTAGCATGTGAGACGTCACTCAACTGGCAAGTAGGCTGTGTTATATAAACAATGACGTGCGATCTTAGACACTTGATACAATATTATTGTGAGACGATCCGTTTTCGGCTGTGTGTGTATAAATGACCTCCCATATATCTGGCCATCGTGTATGCGATGCTGGTTCGGCAATGATCCAGGACCAGTGTTTTGGCTGTATAAGCCTACATTTTGCTATTACAACACAGCAAACACGAGACGATCAACCTGCACTAAAACAACGTTGGATCAGCGTCTGGAATTCGCTGAGAAGTCACGCCGAGATGCACTCGAGCTGCTGAGACACTGGGGGAACGAGGGTGTTGATAGAATGATTATCGCAAAATTGACACCCTTGTGAGCCAGCGGGTGCTATAATGACAGCACTTGCATTAATTTAAAAATGGTACTACCCTATATTGCCGGTTAGTAACCACGGTTTATAACTGGAAATATGTTTGGTAAAATATCTAAAATCTAAATACTTTTAAGAGGTGCGGTTTATAACCAGGCATTCTGAGTGAGCCATGACGATTTCGGGTTGAAATAGAGTGTTTGCCGGGACTGGCAACCAACTGACAGAACGGGTATCGTCACCTGCGTTGGTGTGAGCTTTGTCGCCGGATTATGAAGTCAATTAACCATCTGCGTCCCGATGTGAATAATAATGTGAGCTATATTTAAATTAAACTCATGTAAATTGCAACATCTTTGTCGGCTGAAAGCAGAAAGAATTAGTTATGTTGATGAAATTTCACGATGGTAGATGATTTCAAACATCACTGTATATCACCGTATTGTTATTGTCTGTAGGGCTGAGATTGTCGTCATAACAGTCTTAACTAGAGCAGTAGCAGTTCAAAGCGAAGGGCGGTAATGGTGCCGTGGAAAGCTAATAGGCATTAACTGCTCACTTGTAATTACTTGTAGCTACTGCCTTTTGGCTTTGTAAGACGTTATATTACAGTTTACTACCAGGTGTTGTCCTCTCGGTAGACACAGCCGGCCGATATTGATTTGATGTTAGATTGATAGCTTTAGGCTAACCTTGTTTATGCGCATCTAAACCAGATGTATGAAAGCCAAACTCAAATATACTAGTACATTTATTAATCATGCTAATTGAGTGTTGAATTATAAAGATTAAAACAGATTTTCGATGTCACGGGAATACTATATATGACGATATTCTGATCCCTCGTAGGACTGAAAGTGTCAGCCTAATTAGCGTCACGAGAAGAACAAAGGGACTTGCAGCGATTTAACAATCAGACCAACAGCATTTCGCCAATACTGGTTTAATGTTGGCCCACCGTCTGCGATGCTGGACCAACATTAAAATAACAGGAAGCAGACGTCTCGTGTATTTGCAGGGAAGTGTCCATCAAACACGACACATCGACCCAGTGCTTGTTTGTCTGCTGCAATGACGCTGGCCCAACATTAATCTGACACAGGATCATCCTATCGTTGTTTTGCTGTGTGATCAGGTTCGGCGGGAATATGTCGCCTGCTCACAGCAATGTTGTAACAGCCGACTGCACTGACGGCCCAACATTAAACCAACACTTTCTTAATGCTGGCACACCATCCACAACGCTGCCCCGGCATATATTGAGTCTCCCGTGAGAAACACGCTGACTGTACCAATGCCGCCTGGCGTTGACTGCGATAATGATGAAATACCGCTCTAGAGCTAAGCTGTCTGGCTAAACTGCGGGAGTTACCGGGAGGAATAACCGCTGCCTGTTGTACCCAAAGTAGGGATGCGGTTTGTAAGGGGGCCACCATTCATTCTCCAGAAGTGAACAAAAAGACATTTTGCCTCTAAACCTAAGTGCAATAAATATTTTGAACTAAGACAATGAAAAGTCACTTACTAAATAAAAACGTCTTTTTACACAGCGAATGTGTTTTGCTCCTTTTTTTCTGGTGTTCAAAATAATTTATGCCCCTGACAAACGACCACCCCTCTCATATGACCGTTTTTATGTGGCAGTAACTGAGGTCGCATAACAGGGGTACCACTGTACATATATTGAGTCACATTGTCTTTGTACAATTTTTCTTTTAAATACAATACACTAATTACTTCTATATTTCTATCAATAATGTATTGATAATACAACTATTTGCATTTTTTCTGCACCTAATGGAATAGATAAAAAGATTGCGATAACATGCAGGCCTTCAGATTTAACGTGCGTGATCGCGCACGCGCACCATAACTCACACAAAGGTGAGGTCAGGCGAGTGAAATACAGCGCACCTCACATCCTCAGGCCTAAAAAACTATTGTTTGTTTCCGATTTCTGACAGACCCTGAACTTATTGTATAGCTTTGCTTCCAGCATAGGCGATGTTTAGTAGATTTATCTTAATCAAGCTCCAGCGATCCGACTCCATGTCTGTTTGATAGCTAGCCCTGGAAGCTGACTGCCTGACCAGGTACTCTAACCTCCCAAATGCATTTATAGGCCTATTTGAGTGGCTGTTTTCGTTGTCGATACTTTTGTGTCGCATGCTTTTGTGTCAAATTGGTCAAACAACTTTTTTTACATGCAAAAAAAACATTCCAATGATAGATAAAAATAGGACCTATTAATAGATTGTCTGTGTCATAGCAAAACAACGCAAAAGAGTCAACGATGTAAACAGCCATTCGATTGTCCTGTGTTTGTTTGGAAGTCCCAGTAAATACACTGATGCGCATGTGCGGCGGTGGCGCACTGCACGCATGCGCACATGCTATTGTTTACGTCTGACTGCTTGTCATGCTTGCGGTGTAAGCTACATGTGTGTGAATGGTTATCTTTAGAACGACATATTCCCAGCAAACACGAGGCGCTGACGGTGCCCCATGCTGATTTGATGTTGGGCCAGATTTGCAAACGGCGGGCCAGCATTAATCCACCTTCGATTAAAGTCTCATGTTTATTTGATTGTATCGTCTGCCGCACAAATTTTGACTTTGAAATTATAAGCCAGCAGCCCCCCAATTGGAGTTTCAGGCCAGGGCGAAACATTTGTCTGTGCATAACCCATCCTGTCATTGGCAGGTGTAGTTCCCACTACATTGTGACAGGATGTGCATAACCAGGTATTTAGCTCAGTTTGTATGAATGTTGCTGTGACAGTAAGTTCCAGAGAGCAAAACCATGTAGTCTAAAGGAGAAGTCAACTGTGTACGAACAGCGGGACACATCTGTACCCAGAAAAGACCACATTGATTACAGAGATAGAGGCTACAGGGGTACAACTAAAACCGGAAACGTATATAGAGTGGTCTATAGCTTGATGCCGACCAACACTAGAATTAATGTAATATCTATACCTAAATAGACTAAGATCTACAAAGTTCTAGACTATACAGTGTGCTAATATTTTAAATTGATGAAATACAGTATGCCAAAATAATTGCTAAGAGGTCAAGTATTCTAGCATCTTATTGGGTCATCCAATTGAAATAAATATGTTTACAATACAATACAACATGTACAATATATAGACAAGACATGCATGTAAGTGAATGTTGCTTCAAATAAAATAAATCTGCGATCAGTTAAAGTGACACAAAATAAAATAAAATAAATTTAAACAAATCGGTAACAAACAAAATAATGTTCTGGCCTTAGATGTTGTCAGTTTTTTTAAACTGCAAATCCCTTTTTTAATATCATTAACCCGTTTGGCATTGTCAGTGATTGTGGTTAATTGTGGTGAATGATCACTCAACTCACCACTTTCAGGTGAGCTTTTTTTCACTCGCCACTGATTTTCAAATCTGAAGGCCTGCCACTGTTGCGTTTTATTTGGCGTTTTATCTACTGTTGAAGTTGATTGCATTTCAGGTGGGCTTTTTTTAGCACTTGTTGTAGTTAATTGCGTTTTAGATCAAGTTTTATCAACTGTTTGCATTTTAGGTGTCCAGTGTTTTCAGCCATTGACATTATACTAGACAACAGGGCAGGTAAACAGTGATTTTTGTCTGCCCTGGTGACTTTTAACTGGACCTGGAAGTGGTTGTAGGGTTAAAACTATAAAAACTTTACCCGACCACCTGGGTGGCCGATGTGGACAGTTTATCTGACCTGGGCCTTTTTAACCTGCCTCGGGCGGCCAGTCGGTCATTAATGTCAATGGCTGTGTTTTATCTAATCTTGGCAATTGAATTTCTCCTATGCCTATGTACACTTACAGGGTTTCCCCCAGAAAAATGAGAAAGCATCATGGTACTTGGCGGTTCAGTTTCAGCGCGGCGCACAATTTGCGCGCTGCGCACAATTCGCGCGCGGCGCACAATTAGTGGAAATTTTAATCAGAAAACCTCTTTATATGCATTTTGGTGGCTTATAGCAGTAATTTGTATCCACTGTTTGTGCTAGTAAAAAATTAAACACTGATATATAGAAACTGAGTGCCAGTTTTACATTTAAAACCCTTGTGATATAGAACACCAATTTTCTCATATGTACACAGCAAATTATTTTTAAATAGGACTAGAGGCCTATGAAGTGACGAATGAAATATGTTGTGTCTAGGCCTACTTTGTCTAGTTATGCCCCTGTATCAAACTATGATAACAGAGAAATACCATGAGATGCTACATATTACCCATCAATAAATCTCCGACTACCCTTCAACCATTTTTCTATCAACTGAACAACACCATTTTGAAATATGTCCAGAGTTACCCATACTTGGAAGTCGCCATTCAGCATGACCTCAAGTATGGGGAGCATGTCACTAAAATTGTCAACAAAGCCAGTAAGGTTATCGGTCTTTGCCAACGAAACCTAAAACACTGTCCTCAGAGACTCAAAGAGTTGGCCTACTCTTCACTGGTTCGCTCCACGCTTGACAATTGTGCCTCCATATGGGACCCTTACCTAGCTGCTGATAAGCGTAAGCTTGAGACCATCCAAAGAAGAGCGGCTAGGTTTGTCACAAGGGACTACCACAGAACCACCAGTGTGGCCGGCCTCTTGTCAAGACTTGAGTGGCGAACCCTTGAAGAGAAGAGAAGGAGAGCCAGACTAACCCTACTCTTCAAAATAAAAAATAACCTGGTTGGTATTGATGCCAACCAATACCTTACTCCTGCAGACCCAAGGACCCGGGAAGGCAAATCAAACTTTAAACATATCTCGGCCAAATTAGAACAAAGACAAAATTCATTTTTTCCACGAACTATCAGAGACTGGAATTCACTCCCAAGCAACATCAGGGAGGAAACTAAATTAGACTCTTTCAAGAGAAATTTAAAATCCATACCGGATCAGCCAGGCCCTAGGTCTAGGCGCGACTAAATGTCGCTACTAGCCTGCACACCTCTCTACCACAGCGTGATACCCGAATGGGGTTTTTGCTGTGTAACATATACAGATACAGATGGGGGCCTGAGATCTATGATTCTTGTCTGACAAGACTATTGGATTTAATCGCATTGTGAAAAATTAAAAACAATAGACTAGCCTACACTTTTTATTCAAAAAAATGAATTCGAAAAAATCTTTAAACCATTAGACACTAGGCATAACGTGATGATTCAAAATTGGTCAATACAAGATCTGTTCAATAGCATGCTGTTTGTTTGTGGTTGAGAAATAAATTCATTAGGCCAAGTTAATAGATCAGTGCCACGCCGATGGATTATCATCAGGACTTACTAAAACCAGAAAACAAGTTGGTTTAAATACAAGCATCTGGTGACATTGGCCCAGCCTTTAATGAACACAAACAAGGTCGGCATCACTTGTTTTGCTTTCTGAGAATATCATAAGTTACAGCCCAACTGATCTCAGCCGGCACGCTTCATTGCCTAAACAACGCTGTGTTGACGTTGGATTCGTGTAGACACGGTAGAGGATTGTGACACACCAGGCGTATGCTCTTTTATCGCGGCAAACACGTCAGGTGGAGCAACGCGCTTTAATGTTGAGCCAGCGTTGCAGACGATTTACCAACATTAAGTCAACATTATATCAACGTACTACACGTACTATACTGTAACTATCGTGTTTGCTGGGCGAATGCAGCCAGCTACACGCTGATAGACCCGCCAACAGTGCCTGACCACGTGACATCATTTGACCACTGAGCATGCGCACAGACGAGCGCCACGCACTGCCATGCGGCATGCTGCGGCAATACATTAGGCCAATGTAATGCTGTAAGATCTAACGTTGATCTGTATCGCTGAACATCGCAACAAGATGCCAATGTTGTACGGAATTTCCGGAAGCGTCACGGCACTTACTGAAGCGTCACGCCACTTACTGAAGCGTCAGGGTAAAAAATTAAAGCGTCATGGTGCCGTGACGCTTGGACGCTTTGGGGGAAACACTGACCTAAATACACAGGAGATTTTTCAAATATATATGGACGACATGCACATGATGCATATCCTCATACACCTAGTTGACATTGTAATCATGATACTGTGTTCAAGTCGCCGGCATGGTATACAATATAAAATTGACTAGCCTGCTGCTGCATCCAAAGGTGGAATTTAAGGGAAATAAGCTACCATAGACAGCACTGCGCACTCCATGCCTTTGAACTGTATATGCACAATCACAATGACAAATATCCGGCCTGGCCGGGATTCAAATCTGGTACCTCCCAAGTTAGAAGCCCCAGTCGATACGAATAAGCCATCGGGGCCAGCCAAATAGACAGAACTTGGTGTATGGTATCGCAGTCAAATTGATGATTTTTTCAGACCGCCCGAATGCCTTGAGGCGGAGTAGCACAAAGCTTCACTGCGCATATACTGACATCGCTAGTTTATAGAAAGCAACATTTTTATTAAGGAAAAGGCTGCTCAAGTCAACCCAAGTTGAAAAGCAATCATTCAGTGTGGGCGATGAAACGTGAATACACACTCCTGTCTTCATTGGAAATCGCTAACGTCAACTGAATGGTTTACACAAGTATTTTAGAAGTTAGACCATTTGACATGTAAATAAATAAAAATGTTGCCCTATATAAACCCATTACCTTACTCTCAGAATTTTATCACGTGTCAAATGGCATAACTTATAAAATGCTTATATAAGTCCAAACTTCGCGAAACTATCAGCCTTCAGTTCAGGGTAGTCTTGACATGAATGGGAAATAGTGAGTGTAAAATTTCATGGAAATTGGTTGAGAATTGACTAAGAAATCCACAAAATTTAATAATCCTGGTTGATGAATTTAAGTTTAGTCTTTAGGCCAAAACAAAATATATGTTTGTTTCCGATTTGTTGTCATTTTAACCAGTGGGTAGGTAGGAAATTTATTTTATTCTATTTTTTATTTTATTTTTTGTCACTTCAACCAATCGGTAGGTAAGAATTTTTTTTATTTTATTTGGTGCCAAATTCACTTTCCTGCATGTCTTATCTGTACATTACATAACATTTTTTTGTTTTTTTTTGACACTTTTACACCCCACTCTCCTTTTCGTAACGTTTTTCAGAGTTACTTTGACTACAGTCGGTAACTCATCCCTGAACTTATTGATTTCCTAAAAAAAAAAAAAAAAAAAAATTTTTTTTTGGAAATCCATAAAATAAATTTAGGTCGCACATGTTTTGATAGGGTCGGTCGGAAATCGGAAACAAACAATATTTTTTTTTAGGCCTTACTTATCTTGGTCACTAGGCCTAAAAAATAGAGTCCAAGTTGCAAAATTTCATGAAAATCGATCGAGGACTGACTGAGAAATCGGAGAAAAACATACGATACAAGTTAATGTGACGGCGGGTATAGTCTAGCATCTAACGTATAGCCTAGTCAGATTCACAATAAATTCATCAACCAGGATTATTGAATTTCGCGGATTTCTCATTCAATTCTCAACCAATTTTCATTCAATTTTAAACACACTATTTTCCATTCATCCTGGCAGGCACAACGACATTGTTTCAACGTTGAAAAATAGCAAACTGACGTTGAAACGACGTTGAAAAAAGATTTCATATGAAATTTGTTTCAACATCATAATTTCAACGAGATTTCAACGTAATTGCAACGCGATTTCGACCTGATTTCAACATCGTTTAAAGCATGACGTCGATACGATGTTGTAATGATGTTGTTTTTCTTGGTCGATGCATCGTTGTATTGAGGTTAGCAGACGTCGCAACGTGATTTCAATCTCACATCCACGTTGAAACCACGTCACATGTGAAAAATTGCCTGCTGAGATGTCGTGACTACCCTGAAAATTTCGCCAAGTTTCGATAAGTAGAGTTAGACCATTTGCCATGTAATAAAATTCTGAGTCGAAGCTAATGGGTTTATAGAAGGCAACATTTTTATTTATTCACCACATGTCAAATGGTCTATACCACGATTCACATTCACCGTGGTGGATGAATTTCGCTGATTACTCCGTCAATTCTCAATCAATTTTCATGAAATTTCACACACACTATTTTCCATTCATGTCGTGACTACCCTGAAAGTTTCGCGGAGTTTTGATAAGTATTTTAAAAGTTAGACCATTTGACATGTAGTAAATAAATAAAAATGTTGCCCTCTATAAAGCCATTAGCTTCGTCTCAGAATTTTATTACATGTCAAATAGTCTAACTTCTACAATACTCATCAAAACTTCGCGAAATTTTCAGGGTAGTTACGACATGAACGGAAAATAGTGTGTGTGAAATTTCATGAAAATTGGTTGAGAATTGACTGAGAAATCCGCGAAATTCAATAATCCTGGTTGATGAATGTAATGTGAATCTGACTATAGCCTAACTTCTTTTAAAATACTTATCAAAACTTCGCAAAATTTTCAGGGTAGGCCTAGCCCTAGGGCCTAGACTAGAGTCTAGTCACGACATGAATGATGAATGGAAAATAGGCCTACTCCCTAGACCTAGTGTGTAAAATTTCATGAAAATTACTTGAGGATTGACTGAGAAATCGGCGAAATTCATTCACCACGGACACGGTTAATGTGTATCCGACTATAGTATAAAACATGTCAAGGCCAACCCTCCAAGTCCAAGGGGGGGGGGGAATCATGGCCATGCACGACTGATGCATGATGGTCCATGTTTGATAGAAATGCAGGAACGACGCAAGATCCAAGATAAACGAAAAGGTGGCACAAACACAGATGTACTTGAAAGGAAACTATGCAATAATAATTAAAATGGAGCGCATTACCATCGGAGTCTTGTCATCTTTTTATATTGTATACATTTAAGACGTTCCGATGCTTCACTGCCACGGTTTCAAGCAATTGTTAACATGTAATACAGCGTTGTTTGTAGTTTGTGCGAGTTACTGCATCATGGCGGATCTGATAACTTGCGCGTGCGCAGAAGCTATCGCTAGAATTTATCATCCCACCGATGGGTGACGCGGAATCCTGAAATTTATTGTAGACACTCATGTTGGATGTTACTGTATAACGTTAGAGCTGATATATCTATAGTCACACGTACAGCCCGAAGAGTGATGGAGAGTATATTTACACCTATCATCTGACTATACATTTAGCAGTGTCTTCACCATTGGGAAAGCGAAAGTCCAACAGTTGAGAAATAGATCAGACGTAGGCCTACGTGGCTGGGGGTAAGGTGTCACCCGGAAGGGGAATTTAAGTCACTATTAGTGTCTATTATATCTTCACACAAAGCTGGAATAGTCAGTGCCCAGAGTCCACCGGGCTGTTGATCAGGTATTTTTGAACTTTGAAATGTGTACTCCAGCAGTAGGCTACCTCCGATATCGAGTATCAGGCTGAAGGGGAGAAAGGGGCTGGTAGACTTAGTCAATCAGCTAACTCTTGAACTCTGCCACAGTTTTTGATTCTATGGCAGATGCCGAGAGAGAACTCCAATCAGGGATTGTTTCATGCCAAAAAGAATTTTGTCCAAGTGCGGTGTTAGCTCTTTTGTGTTTATAGGCCTGATTGTGCCCACCACGTGTTCTTTTGTCTGCTTAGATTAAACGGTCATTGATTGGAATTTCGAATAGCTCATTTAAAATCTTGAACATAGGCCTACTTATAATTGCGTCTAGAATTTTTTCGTCTTGATTTTTCGCTAATTTGTGAATATTTGTTTGTCTAAAGGGATCCCAATTAAACTGCTGAAGAGTATTCTAAGGATGATCTGACCAAGAGATAATTACGTTTAAATTGGCTGTGATGACTTTTTAGGTGGTCAAGATCAAAATTAAATTTGTAGTGGTTGAGATAACTTTTAAAGTGGATGCATGTGCATGGTCACTTCTAAAGTGGACAAGATCGGTTTGTTTTTGGCCAAGGTCACCTTTGTGTTGGCTTATTTATGGAAGTGGCTGTGATGAATTTTTTCGTGGTCACGATCACTTTTGTAGTGGCCAAGATCACTTTTTTAGGGGCTGACATAAGGTCGTTTTTGTAATCGATGAGATACCTTTTAAAGTGGCTGTGATCACTTCTTCAGTGGCCAAGATCAATTTTGTAGTGACTGATGTAACTTTTAAAGTCGCTGTGATCACTTCTTCAGTGGCCAAGATCACTTTTGTAGTGGCTGAGATAACCTTTAAAGTGGCTGTGGTCACTTCTTTAGTGGACACGATCAGTTTGTTTGTGACCAAAATCAGTTTTGTGCTGGAAGAGATAACTTTTAAAGTTGCTGTGATGACGCCTTATGTGGCCAAAAGCAATTTTGTAGTGGCTGAAATAATTTTTAAAGTGGCTGTGATCATTTCTTTAGTGAACAGGATCAATTTGTTTGTGGCCAAGATCACCTTTGTGGTGGCTAAGCTGATTATTAAAGTGGCTGTGATGGCTTCTTTCGTGCACAAGATCACTTTTGTAGTGACCAAGATCATTTTTTAAGAACTGACATAAGATTGTTAGTGGCCAAGATCATTTTTGATGAGATAACTGTGGTTCCACCAAAAATGTCCCACCAAAACGAGACCACCGTCTAATTGCGACGAAAATGTGGTCCCTCACCTGTGAATGTGGTCCATTAATGGCACCACACCACTAGCTATACAAATGTGGTCCATTACGACGGAAATGTGGTCCCAAAATATGGATGATGAACCGATGTCGTCCATTTCGAATTGGCGTCATTTTGAAGCCGTCTCGCCTGTCAAAATATTTTGTTGTGGGATCATATTTGTGTCGCTATATAACAAGGGACTATTTTCAAGGTAGAGATAATAAGGCCGCCAGTAGAAATACAGTCTAAGAATCAGTGTTTTTCAGTCTAGACTATATAAATTGAAAGAGGTGTGTATCTTTATTAAAAATAAATATAAACCGGAGGACGTGTATTATTAAAATTTGTTATAGCACAAAATTTGTGTCCCTACGGCCTATAGTATATAGACTGAAAAACAAGGGATTATTTTTTAAGGTAGTGATAAGGCCTCCTAAACCAGGCGCCAAGCAGAAAATAAAAATGTCCAAAAAACACGGCGAAACTGCATTGCAGTGGGACCACATATTCGTTGTCAATAGAGAAGGAATGTGCACGTGATCCCAGCGTCGTAAAAAGTAGTGTATTTTAATTCGAAATGTGACCACGTTGTGTTAGAACCACATTTTCCTCGCTATATAGAGTGGAATATGTGGTCCCGGCGTCATGAAAATAGCGACCCTATTTCAAAAGATTACCCTTGTAAGCTGTATAGTATGCGTGCACAAATAGCGTGACTGAAATCAAGATTCTGAGATCGTTAGTCGTAAACAAACAAAAAGGTTACAGATAAGGGCCGAAGGTTATTGAAAGTGAGAGTTTAGCAAAACCAATGTTGTACCTTTCAGTTTGATGCTGACCGGTGTACTAGAAGCTGGGTTAGGCCTAATACGAAGATAAACTAGTATGCTATGTTGCAAAAAGTTTACCTTGCTCAGGGGGTAGTTTAAGCATCAGGTGACGGAATTTTCTGGCAGTGGTGGTATGGAATATATATATATAGGCCTAACATAGATAATTAGTCATGAGAGTAGTTATATTCAACTCTAGAAGCAAATATCTCCTGCATATTTATATGTCATAAATGAAGGACTATAGGTAATTTAATGCACATGATGGCTAAACTGGGTGCGGGGAGCCGCATGAGTATAGGTCGACGGAAATACAATGCTTATTAACGTGCATTTTGATGCCAAATGTCACTTCCTAAATTTTTTGTACATTTCGACCAGTAATATATAGGCATATATTCGAACCCTGGCTGTCTGACGTCGAACACGTTACTTCTCAGTCATGAAGGCTCCCCACAATACTGAATCTTTAGGAGTGAGTTTCTTATTGTAATAAATTTAATAAATTGAGGTAAATATTTTTGTTGTCGAAACCAGCTTGCAATGTGTTTAAAAGTGTTGACCTCACTGAAAGGCTAACACGATTATTTTGAGAATGTCCGTAGGTCTATATAGAATGTGGATATGTTTTTGTTTGACGTATATAGATTCATTACTATATAAATTTATACATTTTTTGCCTCTGCTCGCCGGCGGCCGGAGACATTATGTAGTCGGATTGTCTGTTCGTCTGTCCCTCTGTCCGTCTGTCTGTCCGCCGGATTACTAATTGGAGGGTAAGGAAGGAAGGGGGGGGGGGGGTGATCAGGGCTAATTAAAAAAAGTTCAGGCAGGGTGGGCACATGGGGATATTTTAACAAATATTTATTTTAAAGGTATTTTTTTTTCATCTAACGCAGTAGCCTCGCTGTATTACATTTCTTTACAGGCAGGGAGGGTCAGGTCGGGATAGCCCGGTGGGTGGGTGGGTGGAGGGTCAAGGCCTATTTTATTATTTTATTTGCCAGGGGGCAGGCGGGGGGTCAAAACAAATTTGAACAAAAAAAGTAGGGCGGTCAAGTCAATTTTTTTCAATAATCTCTTCGGTTTTTATTGTTTTTAGTTGGGTGGGGAGGGGGGGGGGGGGTCACAACAAATTTGAACAAATAAGCAGTGGGGGTAAAGGCAATTATTTACAATTTTTTTTTTTTCAGTAGCCTTCTTTCCAGATTTTTTTATTTTCAGATGTGGGCCCGGCAGGTGAGTCAAACGAATATATTAATTTACTTTTATTATTTAAATTTTTCAATTGTTTTTTTTCAAACATCTTCAGATTTTATTTTTTTGGTGGGGGGTATATTTTTTTTATTTTAATCGTCTGTTAAAAAAATATAGGGCATCTTTGTTTTTAATTATAATTGGGTGGGGGGGGGGGTACGATGGAATATTTATTTTGACTGTCCTAAAAAAATAGGGGGGCATTAACAATGGAGGCATAATCATCGACACCTGCGTCGATACAGCTTTCTAGATATATACATATTTTTAGGTACCATATCTTTATTTTCATCACACTAACTTTTGTATCATTCTGATTATCTATATCAATAAAAGTATATTAATATATATATTATTATTACCATATAGAAAACAAATAAATGAGTCTGATCTAGACTTGCATTAGATAATGATGAGCACGAAACGCACCTTAAAAATATATGCTAAATTTCATAAAAATCTCTAACTCATTTTGTATCTTTGAGAAAGTTCCTTTCCCAATAATTATGGTAAGTAAATAATTGGGTAGGATTTTCGTAAAAGTAAATCTTTGTCATTTGAGCTAAAAAATTTAGGGGTCATTGATGGTTTTATAAATTACCGGCATCACACAGCTGCCTGACTGAAAGCCTTCACTGTTTCCGGTGTGCTCAGGGACTCTCTTGCCTCTGCCCTATATATCATGTTGTTACCAGCGCCACACCCACGAGCCGTCGGGCGAGGCGCTGGGTTATCTGTACTGATTTTTTTTGTGCACGTGCGCGCGTGCACCCTGTTTTTAATAGTAGTCCGCCGCTGATGGGCCAGTGGGATTCTGGCCGGCTAGTTGACCTAGATCGCCTAGATAACTTTCACGCTCCAGGTAGCAGAATACAATTTTAACAACCCACCACTCCCACCCTGGTAATTCCAATCTTTCAACAGGTGCGACTGTTACTTACTTTTCTTTTTCGTTCATTTAAAGGTACCGACATTGAAGTAGCCAGACTATGAAATTGTTTATAAGGCCTGACTAGGCTATTATTAATATTTATTTTGACAAATATCAGCCGTTAAAACGACTTAGAGTGCATAAGTGTACTCAGCCATTCGGCTACTGTTACCACCGGTTACACACAAGATGTTTGATAAACAGAGCACAGGTATGAATGACGTCATTGGCAATATATCATGTGCTCATACAGTAAGATGAGTAGACGTGTCTATTTTGACAGTTAGATATTAACAAAGCAGCTTGGACATGACATGTATGATAATTTTTGTCCAGGCTTTTGCCAGTTGGTCTGGTAGAGTAGACTATTGATATTAGTAGGCCCTATAATCTGATATTAAATATATGTCCAAGAGTATTAAATATTTCCCGCCGGAAAGTTGACAAGAATGTAACTTTAGTTTCTGCAATAAGCCTACTCAGCAGAATATCTGGGGCCAAAGTGAATATCGGTTGAACTGCGCGCCGCAGCATACTCAATTGACTAACACACCACACATGGATACAGGCAGTTACGCCCAGTCACAACACGCAACACTCCATACCACATGTCCGAGGCTGCACTGCTAATGCGACACATAATAATAATATGTATTTATTGGTCAGTCAGTGATATGATTTTTATCTTACTATCAAGAGTCTGGCAGAGAATTGACCGAGGCTTCATTAATAAGATTTTTTAAAACAGTAAGTGTGCTTGTGGCTACCCCACTTTTGGTCATATCACGTGTTCTCACGCCAGTATCTATCATGTTCATATATAGGGGTGGGCGTATATCACATCACTTCAGAGATGGCGGTAAACTAGTTCGCACTTGAAAATAGTACCTCTTTTTAATTCATATTATTCTCATATTTTAATTGTTTCATCTTACTCTAATTTTCATCAAATTATCTTCCAAATATAATATATGTTTAAAAAATATACTTTTTAGTCTCATATGCGATACAATTGTAAAAAAAAAGGTGTTCTTGTTTAAGAGTATAAATACGTTGATTTTTAAATGCTGGTCAGGTGACAGTAATATTAATAGGACAAAGCTGTTGCATGTATTGAATGATTTGTGTCGTCTGCATAGCTGCATTGTTGTTCTAACCTCAATGATGGGGTTTATCCCCGGGGGTTTATCGAACATATGGAGTTATTTCAGGCCTACCGGTACCACAACAATATCAGATAGTACGAAAATATAATACATTAGGCCTATAGTTGTGACCGCGGGGCACATTGAACCACCAAAGGGGGTACCGTACATCGATCCATCAAAATAAATATTCGAAATAAATATTTTTGCAAAACAAATTGTATAATTTGCTTACTCCACCCCTTGCCTCATATAGTTTGCTATATGTAATCAAGGTGTGAAATACCTTACAAAGTTTGTAAATGGTTCAGCGAAGATTGATGATGTGTCTTTTATTGTTCCGGCATAGAAACAATGCAAAATGTGATTTAAGCTATTTTATTAGGTGTTTTCAAGATGCAATATAATATTCTCTTGTCATTACTTCCCACTCTATTTTTTATAATATTTTGTGTAAACGTGAATTAAATAACTTTTTAAATTATTGTTAGAATTACAAATTGATATTCATATAATGCCCGATAGGCCTACCGGAAGTAATTAGAACATGGTTCAATGTAATCTGGAAAACATGGTTTAATGTACCCCGAATGGAAAAAACATAAATTAATGAAATTTCAACAACAAATATCTGCAACTGTTTATAAACAAAATGTGCTGTCAAGCATCTCATATAGATACATTTTAGTTATACTATAATGCTTTTAAAAAATATTTTCAAATTTGGACAAATTTGAAAAAAATAACTAAATTAGCGGAACACTACTTTTACAGCCTTAAAACTGTTGCATATTTCCCAGCATGACATTTAATGTGTTTTGTTTATTTGATTTCTGCAGCTCCGACTTTCTCATTCGTTTGGATTTTAATGAGTTTAGCCTATATTCACTAGGTGGCCCCAATATGCTGGCTGATCAGAGCAAAGAGGGTAGGCTACTCAATATATGCTCTTTTATCAGCGTTAGCTATAGAAGGAGTGGCCCAACTTGCATAGCGCCCCAGCTCATTTTGACCTGAGATGCAAAGCGGGGGTTGGCCTCAGCAACAGATTTGTGTTTGGAGAATGGGCCCAGCTGTAATCCCCTCACTCTCCCGCACTGGCAGCAAATTCCGCTACGACATTTCCAAGAGTGTATGATGTCATCGCTTGCCAATAAAATTCAACTTCCGGTCGACGGCAGCCGTTTTCAAGTGGGAGGGGGTTTCGGTTTGATTCATTGATAAAATATTTTTTACCTTTTCTGTTGCTTGTGATCGATTTAACAACCTCCCATACTAGGGCCATTTTGATAGTTACAATGGATGTTTTTTTATATTTGAAAGATCACACCAGATCACTAAAATACAATTAGATATAGGCCTATATGCCTGAAATTATCCAAAAATAAATAAACAAGAAATGACGTCACTTGGTTTCGTTTTATGATCCGAATGTCACGAATCCAATGGCAATGCACCGTTATAGATACAGGGAAGTCCCCCGGGGGGGGGGGGGGAGGGGGATTTCTTCTTATTAAGCCCAAATAGCACAACTAGGCCTATAGCCCAAATAGCACAACTAGGCCTATTGGGCCAACGAAAAAAGTGACTGCTGTTATCATATAAGAGGGATTCTATAATTTTAAGCACCAGCACTGTCCGCACCTTGTAATATTTATTATTGAATATTTTCATTTAATTTGATTACATAAATGCAATGAATGACCTTTATTTTACAATATAGCAATATTACAACTCAAAAAATTCTAACATAAATGTGTTTTTTGAAAGAAATATTATGTAAATTTAGCCAATTTTAGCCAAAAAGCCTTGTCCCACATTATAAATTCCACATAAACAGGCGATTTATTCTAGACTTCCTGTATTATATATTATATTTGTTTCTGATATAATGCTAGTGCAAAACACTGTCTTTAAGATTATATACAAGTTTTGTAAAATATTTATTTTATTTTATCACTTTTTATGCAATTTATGTCTGTCCCACGTTGCGGCGACTCTCCGTAACGCTTATAGTTTTCAGGTAATTTCTATACTTTTTCTGACCAAAATATCGCTTGTATGGTGCAAAACAGTAGCGCAAGACCTTCATGCAGTGAATCGTGAAAAAAAAGTATAATAAATGTGTTTTTGTTTGGAAATAATGTAAGGTTTGTGCAAGTCTTTGGGTGAGTATTTTAATTCAACGTCTCTCCATAACGCGATTTTTTACACACAAATACTACAATTAAACTTTTAAGCACCCTACAACCTCCAAGCCTACTACAACCTCATTTGAAAAAAACAAAAAAAATCATAATATAGCATAATACATAGATGCTATGCACGATTTAGTAAAAAAAACGTCTCTCCATAACGCGTATTTTCTGTCTCTCCATAACAAAAATAAAAACGTTATGGAGAGAAAAAGTAGTCACAAATTACACTTTTACTCATTTAAAAATAGCTATAAACCTTTATGATTTTGGCATTTTAACCAACAAGTGACACTTGTTGAAATAGTAACTTTTCTTTTTGTCTTTTAAATTGTGTTAGCATCGATATTTAGTATTTGTTTATTGTCACTCCATAACAGAAATAATTGTCGTTATGGAGAGACAATGTTCGTTATTATTACTCTCCATAACGACAATAATCGTAACGGAGAGTAATTCTTATTTCATAATTTAAGGGTTATTGTCATAAAGTGATTCTTTTTAAATTAAGTGACCAACATTATGATAGCCATGTTTAACTACTTGTTAAATATGGTATACTTTTGTGGAAGGGTCACTGAGAAATTTAAGTTTGAAGATTACTCCGTAACATAAATTGGTCTCTCCATAACGGCAAATTAGTCTCTCCATAACAGTAAGAAAAATTAAAATTGATAAAAATAAGCATTTAAAATTGAAATTAAGCTCTGCTGACAACGCCATGTCAATAAACAAAGCTAAGTTGACATGTGTTTAAATTTTTGACAATATTCAGACAATCTCATATATCAAGGAAAATACCATCACTGGTGCCTAAAATTATAGAATCCCTCATAAGCAGGTACAGTGCAACCTGTAGGCTATATACCTGACCCCGTGAAAACCGGAATCCTGTCTAACGTTATAGCCTAGGCCTACCGTAATAATCATTTGGTCCCGAATTAATTACACTCAAAACAAGACTAATTAACCCTTTCCAAACCGGAACCTGTCTACTCCGAATACCGGACTCATTATTTTCCCCCAAATCGTCTGTCCAAACCGCAATCGATTTTTTTTATAATTTTTAAAATATCGCATAAGGTGCACTGAGGGTTGAACAGGTGGCGGCAAGGTGACGTAACATACTGCTTGTTACCTGGTTATGCAATGGAGAAGGTGCGAAGTTAGTGTTGGTAACACCCTTTTCGAGTTAGAGAACCTGTTAGCGCCTTTACTTTGAGATTGGTAAAATATTTTAACAACATAATGGATTATTAAAGCAGCCCCTTGGGATGACATCAATTTTCGTTTTTAGTTTTGTAATGAAGTAGTGTATCCCCCAGATCATGATTTCATTTTTTTCAGAGTTTTTAGATTTTTATAAATATTTCTTATTAATATTTCCATGAAACCGATTAAAACCCAAACAAACTTTTTGTATAGCTAAACACATGCTGAAGGACGATTGAACGTTCCTACAGCACTGGGCCACATGTTGATGCCGTCGGCCCAGCGTTGGGCAGACAATCAGTGTTGCCGTGTATCCCCCCCCATGTCCTGACTAAAAGACACCAATTAGCGGCCAATTAGCGGCGATTGCCTTGATCGTCCAAGACGTGGGAATATGTGGTGTAAAGTCCTGTATATTGCTGACTTGTTTTGTTTACATGGCAATATACAACCTGGAAATATAGCTATTTCACTCTTTTTCGGTGCTTGAAATTGTTTTTTGACTTTTTTGTATTTTTAGTCAAGATCAGTAGGCTAGGCCCCCCTATAAGGCTTCAAATAAGTTAATTTTTCAAAATTGACAACATTGAAAATGTCTCATCCCAAGGGGTCCCTTTAAATAAATGGTTAACAAAATATTGTTAAAAAATCTTTGACTAATAAAACATTATAAGTTCGTATCAATTCATAAACATATCAGTGCATTAAACATAACTAATTCTCACGAAAATTAAACTGTGTTTTTGGATAAATTTATTCTGCTTGTGACACTTAATGACCCAATAAATAACTAAATCACCGTAGGTAAAATATAAAAATATTTGACTTATTCTTTCATCGCTGAATTATACCTAGTCAAGGCATTAATTGTAATAAATGACATAATTAGGCCTATACAGTATCGGATTATTTAATCCAGCTTCATACATTCTAGAAAATATATAAAAGTTACCAAACAAACGAGTGTTGTCGTCATGAAACAGTTGAAAAACTGCTGCAATAAGATGTCGTTGTTAACAAAATTAATATGCTCCGTGTTTGAAATGTGTGAAGGACGATTAGGCCTACACGAATGTAATGTTGTCTTAGATTAGGCGCTGAAAAAATTAATGTTTATAAAATGACAAATGCACTCCGTGTGTGAAATATGTGACACACAATTACAAAAATGTAGGCCCTACTGTTATTTTAAGCGAAGTGCTAAAATTGTAAATACATTTATAAATTATCACGGACACAATATGTATAGGCCCTACCCGCTACTAGTTTTACTATGTATACTAGCTGTATTATGTTTTTTTATATTTGAATAATGTTTGAAAAAATAATGTAGGCCTATGCATTGATTATTATATTCTTATTATTTTATTATAATAAAACATCTTTAAAAAATGTATCTTTTATTATATAAATTTATTTGCGTTCATCCACCTATCATTTGTAGTCCTACCGACGACACATCCTGAATTATAACCCTCATGTCAATTGTACAAGCTATCATTGTTTGTTCCTCTCCAAAAGCAAAAATCCTGTCTAAACCGGGAACTGTCCAAACCGGAATAAAACTTTGTCCCCAAGGCATTCCGGAATGGACAGGTTTTACTGTTTCACGTTTTTATATAAGCACACGTCTACAAAGTTTAGCCGAATAGGCCTATCTCCCAGCAAACAGAAAACATTTGTAGGGCTTGAAGACGTTGGGCCACCGTTGTGTAAATGTTACTATTACGTTGGTCCAACATATTGTATGAATGTTCTACAAATGTTTTGCATGCTGTCTCCAGCATTTGTAAAGCGTCATTCACTCACTCTTTAAAGGGACAGGCCCAGGTCTAAAATTATCCAAAAATCGGTCATCTTATTTTGGCTTCGTAATATGACTATATGATGTAAACATGTCCATAGACTAGACCTGCAATTTAACTCTTTAAGTGCTTCATTACTACTTAACATTTTCCTTTCATTTGAAGTTGGCATTGCTCACGCAATTGCCAACTTCAAATAAAAGGAAAATACCTCCTCACTTAAAAATTAAACCTGCTAAATTTCACAATGGGGGCTTCACTCAAGATTTATACATGCATATTTGTTCAATTTCTGTCAAATTTTAGTTGTGGAAAAACAGTATGAACGCGCTTAAAAGCGTCGCCCGCATTCAAAAGGTTAAAAAAAAAAAATCTGCTGCGCATTCACCACTTAGGCTATTTAATATAAAGACGAAATTCCCGTATTTCTTATTTTTGACATGGTTGTCCAAAATTAGAAAGCAGAAATTTCGTCTATATATAGCCTAGCTGGTGAATGCGCAGCAGAAAAAATAAAAAAAACTTTTGCAGTTCTAACGTTAGTCTGTGGACATGTTTACATCATATGGTCATATTTAGAAGCTAAAATAAAATCACCGATTTTTTATGCTTTTAGCCTGGGCCTGTCCCTTTAAATGACGTCTGTATGATCTTTAGAATTTGATTTCATCCTTTTCCCCATCTTCATGAGTAGGCCGGCCTACCGTAATTTGAGTTATCATCAGTTCAAGGCTAGATAGGCTACTGGCATGTAGATATTATGCCCGGGATAGCCTATTATAATGGATTGTGTGAGGGGGATAGGGCGCATACACCATTATTTTGAATAGAATATAGGCACACAGTAGCCCACAGGTAAATCACATAAATTCCTAATGAAATTCCGCTCGTTCGGTTATAAATAGCCTAGAATATGTGAGCAAACAATCTAGAACAGAACAGGATCCCAATATTGTCTCCACGGTTTCATATCACCGTTTCATGCATTCTCCACACATAGATATCGCTCAGGTCAACCCCGCTCTCTCTCTGTAACCACACGCCATGTTTCGACAAAAACTGCTCATTTTGAGCAGTTTTGTTGATATAACAACTGTAGGCTTATAAACACGCTTGAGTGTCCTGAATATATATGGCAAATATAAAACACCACTACTCCGCCACATATGAGTTTATATTCACATAGAAATAGAAAACATTCAATGGATTACTTTTTCTGCCTACGCGCTGCTGTGAGAAGGTCCATGTTTACGTTTTTCTGACAGAATTTACAATCGGCTTCAAAACACTGGCAAATATAAATTACTGAATGACATGCGAATTGTGCTGGTTCAATTTATCCACTACTTAACAGAATAAATAGTCCTTACCTGTAACAAACTCTAAAATCAAATTAAATATTGAAAAAAGGATAAGTAATGAGTTGAAGTGAACACCAAAATAGTTCCGTGGTTATAGGAGAGGTTATAAAATCACGTGGTAACGCTCACTAACGGCTGATAAATCTGGTCGATCGCCATGCGTGCATACGGCGAAATGAGCGTGTGGTATCAGAGATATAATCTCTGAGGTCAGAATGCGTTTCATGTGCACTTGAAACTCTTTCTGACTTGAGTCGTTGTGAAAAATAGGCCTATATTTCTGGATTATCCACAAGCATGTTCTTTGTAACAGTAGGCCCGGGAGACAGCCTCATTGCTCCGACGATCATTGCTCCGACAATCATTGCTCCGACGATCATTGCTCCGACAATCATTGCTCCGACAATCACTGCTCCGACAATCATTGCTCCGACAATCGTTTTTCCACTGATTTGTGAGAGATAACAGTCCTCATTCTGCGGTTTCACTTCAGATCTACTCGTAATTTTCAACTTTACACCCATTTCAATTTAATTAGGATCGTAACACTTTATTGCGTTTATCCTTTTTAAGTATGCATTGCTAACGCATATGCCAACTGCAAAATAAATAATCGAGGGGTTATATAACCAAAGATATAAAACTTATGTAACTGTAAGTGCACGTCTTGATACACGCTTAAAGCAGCCCCTTGGGATGACATCAATTTTCGTTTTTAGTTTTGTAATGAAGTAGTGTATCCCCCAGATCATGATTTTATTTTTTTCAGAGTTTTTAGATTTTTATAAATATTTCTTATTATTATTTCTATGAAACCGCTTAAAACCCAAACAAACTGTTTGTATACCTAAACACATGTTGAAGGACGATTGAATGTTCCTACAGCACTGGGCCACATGTTGATGCCGTCGGCCCAGCGTTGGGCAGACAATAAGTGTTGCAGGTGTATCACCTCATGTGCTGACTATAAGACACCAATCAGACACCAATTAGCGGCGATTGCTTTGATCTCCTCGGCCAAGCGTGGGAATATGTGGTATGAAGTGCTGCATATTGCTGACTTGTTTTGTTTACATGGCAATATACGACCTGGAAATATAACTATTTCACTCTTTAAAATTGTTTTTTGACTAATATATCAAATAAAATATTTTCCGGTTTTTATAGAGCTTACAGATCCTAAAAAATAAACATTGGCAAAATCAACTACAGTAGGCCTAAAGCTTGTTGTGTAGCCTATATATACCGGAATGCCTTAAGGACAAAGTTTATTCCGGTTTTGACAGGTTCCGGTTTGGACAGTTTTTTTTACCTTTGGAGAGGAACTATAGCTTGTACAACTGACATGAGGCTTGTAATTCAGGGTGCGTCGTTGGTATGCTTATGAATGATAGGTGACTGTATGCAGCAAAATTTAATTGATATGATAAAAGACATATTTTTAAGGTGTTTGTGTTTATTATGGTTTTAATATTCTTTTTTTTAGCTCGTTTTTGTGTGGTTGAGTCATGTTGATTATACGAATCAAATTTAAGAAACAAACTGATCAATTTGCCGGTATTGTGGTTTTGATACGAATTGCCTTTTTAACACCTGACTTAGAAAAACAGTACATTTTTGTATGTCACATATTACACACGGAGCGCAATTGTCATTTTATAAACATTGACTTTTTTTAGCCTAACTTAAAATAACATTACATTCTTGTAATCGTCCGTCACGCATTTCAGACATGGAGCATATTAATTGTGTTTACAACGGAATCAGCTCGTAATGTTAAAGCAAATAGAGCTAATCATAAATATTGCAGCAGTTTTATGTTTTAACTGTTTCAGTGTTGATGGCGCCAACACTCGTTTGTTTATATATTTTTAAAAATGAATGACGCTGGATGAAATGTTATGAAACGGTATAATTATCTAAAAAAGAAATCCTTTTATAATCCAGTGGTGAAAGAATTATTCAAATAAACTTATATTTTACCTATGTAGGCCCCTATTTATTTATTTATCGGGTCATTAAATATCACAAACAGAATAAATTTAACACAGTTTAATTTCCTTAAAAATTGTTTGTGTTTAATGCACTGATGTGTTTATGAATTGATACGAACTTTTAATATTTTTGTATAGATTTTACTAATTAATGATTTTGTTACAATATTTTATTGATGAATTCTTAATCTGTTATGTGGTTAAAATAGCTTACCAATCGCAAAGTAGAGGTGGTGACCAGTTTTCTAACGCTAAAACTATGCAACACTTAACTTCGCACCTTTACCATTGATTACCAAGCAGGATGTTACATCACCTTGTCGCCGCTCTGTTTAACTCATATAGTGCACCACATGCGATTTTTTTTTAATTAAAAAAAAAAAACTGCTCAGCTGTAGATGTCATATATGAGTGATATGTAGAACATGTAGCTCTTGTATTGTCACTGAACGAGGCTGTTAAGAACAATGATTTCAGATTGTATGCACGTTGCATATATTCGATGCCTGATCTCTTCTTCAGTTTTGAATTATGCAAGGTATTTGACCTTCTTTGCCACCTCCATGGTAATTATTGAGGAATTCCATCCTGGAGCAACCGAGTCTTCTATTCCAGGTTTTCGAAATGCCGTTGACAAAACTATTGAGGAAACCATAATGAAACATGCAAAATCGCATCGCGGTGCAGGTGGAAGTGGGACTGGCATCTGTGGCCTTCTCGGAAACACAGAGGCCTACCAGAGATGGATGAGTACAAAGCATGAGAGGGCCATGTTCCTTTAAGTCACATTCAGTATTGCTGACATGATCAATGAGTCAGACAGTGGAGGTAAACACAAAAATAACCGTCCATCAGAGCTTCAAAAGAGTGAGAAGATGGTGTCAATAACTATGAGTGCCATAAACAATTTCAATAATCCATTTGATGTGGATGATAAATCACGTCTCTACTGCATGTCATCTGGGGCTCCTGCACCCGCGAGCATTGTAGGCCTACACGATGTTCTTACAGGTGAAGAAATAGGGGAAAATGCGAAAGAGCTATCCATCAGAGAGAGACTTGAAAAAAAAGAGAAGTTTTTTGAACCTATACAAACTAAATTTAAAAACAATGAGTGAACTAAACAAAGTTGTCAAACTGAAAACGTCGAAGAATAAGGTGGTGGAGTACAAACAGCAGAGTAACATTGCGTTCCAACTCCTGGTAAAGTCACAGCAGCAGGAAGCGAAACTGAATATGCAGCATTTACTGTCCTATCCCCTCACCACAATACCATACAGTATTGCAACCGCTAATGTGTTTCTGGCTTCTAAAAGAAGGCCAAAGGATTTCAACATCTGGTGAAGGGAATGGATGATGACAGTTACTGCTTCTACTACATGTCTGAAATACATGATAACTTCAAACTGATTTGTCTAAAGGTCTAGATACCCAAGGATACCGATGTTATATTCAGTACAGGCACACATAAGAAAGATCCTATCAAAGCAATAGAGAGAAAAAGGAGAGGCTGTGGAGAGAAACTTATCGTGAGAGGAGAGAGTACGAAGCAACCAGACAGCTGGAAATGCTTTCTTGCCAATGCTGACATCAGAAGGCAGCTAGTAAACAATTAAAGGTCATGTTTGATGTATGGAGCAATGACAGCATATAATAGCGATTAAACTGCATGGTAGGGAGGTGATATTCATCTGTGAAGGATTTGCATATTCGCTGAAATCCGACAGTGGTGAGACCACTGAAACAACTGAAGTGCAAGAGCTGCACTCGACACAGGAGGTAACAGATAACAGAATAATTGTATACTGTATGTATGCAAGAGACCACGGCTATGAAAATGTACGAGTCAAGAGCTTAGATATAGATGTCTAAAGATCTTCATCTTGCTTCACTTCGCACATGTTATTAATATCCCAATCTTATTTGACACTGGGACAGGGAACAATAAGAGATTAATTGACATGGCCCTGCATGCCTACGCACACTGCGACACCACAAGTAGCTTCAAGGGAATCGGCAAGATAAAGCCTCTAAAAACGCTTTCAGCAAATCCCATATATTATCCCGTGTTTGCAAGCATTGGTGATTCATGGGATGTGTCTGATGAGTTGATGAATAAACTTGAAGAATTTACATGCCTCATGTACTCCAGTCCTCAGTACAGTAGATGGAGTGTTGATACGGAAGTGTGGAAGTGGCGAGCAGTTAAAATCATCACACAATATGGATAGGGCTACCCTACCACCTTGCCGAAAATGTCTTGAACAACACATAAAACGAGTAAGTTATCAAGTTGCCATATGGAAGAGGTCAAATGAATTTCATCCACATATACCTCCTCCAGATGATGATCATGGATGGATGAAAGGGGAAGATGGAATGATGGAGCCATTGTGGATCAGAGGCAGTATCTTGCCAACGTAACTTACTGATAGCATAGAGAACACCATGAACGTTGATAGTGATGAAAGCGATACTGACGCACCGTGCACCGATACCCTATATGATCAAAGTGACAGTGCCAGTGACACTGACTAAACTCGAATGATTGATAAGAACCAAATAAAACATAAACATAGATGAGCTCACAATTTGTTATTGTTGTATACGAACATTATCTGATAATTTTTCTGGAATATAGCTCGAGGTAAAAAACAAAAACATATTTGTACAATAAAACCCCATTTCAAAAATAAACTTGCAGGCATACATGTTATCATTTCAGAAATGGTTTTATTAGAATCTGTGACCAACAAAACATGGGTCTAGACACCTTATTTGCACAATTATCGCTAATATTGACCGAGATATCAACATAAATCGTTTTTTCGGAAATGGCGGTCGAAATAGGGCTCAAAATCTGCGCTGGTCCCAACTTATGCAAACTTTCGTCCACCTCAGGGCATCGCCATGAACTCAAAAAATTGGTGGCGGAGGACTTTGGGTGGGGGGGGGGGGTGGCATGGTAAGTGCCTCTGACTCCTGGACTAAAAAGGATATTAGTGTTATATCTGCTAATTATGTTTGGGCTATGCCCAAACATATTAAGATTTTTTTTTTTTTTTCTCGTTTTTCTGTTTCTATTTCCCCTTGATTTGTTATCCAATCAATTCAAATCTTGGCACAATGATCCTCAGGTATTGTGGTTGTTTGTAATATCTTTTTTAAGATATCGGAATAGTTTAAAGGGACTGGCCCAGGCTAAAATCATCAAAGAATCAGTGATTTTATTTTGGCTTCTTAATATGACCATATATGATGTAAACATGTCCGAAGACTAAAACTGCAAAAGTTTTTTTCATTTTTGTGGAGCGCATTCACCAGTTAGGTAGATATAGAGACGAAATTTCTGATTTCTAATTTTTGACAACCATGTCAAAAATTAGAAATACGAGAATTTCGTCTCTATACCTAGTCTAACTGGTGAATGGGCAGCAAATTTTTTTTTAAACTTTTGCAGTTCTAGTCTATGGACATGTTTACATCATATGGTCATATTAAGAAGCCAAAATAAAATCACCGGTTTTTTTTTATTATTTTATCCTGGGCCAGTCCCTTTAATTTTTTTGTCATTTGAATGGCAGGTGAAAGCATTACATGTCGGCTGATATCCATTCATTGCATCAAAAGATTCAGGCTGAAATGATGAGGGTAGTGTGTCCATGCCCAGCAGATACAAAACATTTGTATAACATTTGTACAAAGTCGGCTCATCGTCTTCGACGTTGATCCAACATTATACAAATGTTATACAAATGTTTTGTGTTTGCTGGGCAACCGTCCATTCTGGCATTTTACGTTTCAAAATAAATAATTAAAGTAACGATTTTATTCCAGATTGAATATTATGCGGCAAAATCATCCAAATAAAAAACTATTCATGTCCAGCACTTGTCTCCATTTTTATCTATAAGAGATTTGCATGTTTATAACAGGTAGGCCTACCCCCCCTAATGTCACTTACGTCACATGTAGTTTTTTATTCTAACTTGGCCAAAAAAGGATGTGTTGTGTAAGTTTGCTATCTCATCGGATACAACTGCACGTGAATTTTCATTTGTTCAAGTATTAACAAAACATATACTTATAAGTAATATCTTTCATTGTGGGTTGGAGTAAACTTATCCAAAAAATCGGTCTTTGCTATTATTGTACATTTTCTTAACACATGAAATATATTATAAGAAATAAGTACTGCTCAAGCCAGTATGACCAGATGGTCTTCAAAAGCAAACGAAACAATTTAGCATTTAATTACAGCTATTTGATAAAAAATGTGAAATATCACCGCGTGACTCTAATGACATCGTTGTTACTCTAATGACACAGGTTTGACACTAATGAGTTTTTCAGTATGTTATTGCCATTATAAACACTATAAAACAAATGCTAGTATAGAATAGCCATTCTAACTACCAGAATGAATGGGTTACTGGCTGTAACACAATATATATAGGCTAAGAATACATTCTAACAGGTCATTTGTAGGGCCAACTTGGCTATGTTTTCAGGAAAACTAAAAACATACCTTTTTTAAGATCACGTCTGGATATTGCAAATAACAAGACCACTCATACCTACAGTCATCTGGTCATGAGCAATAGTGTGTCATTCGCATCACTTCCACAAAATGAACAATATGCGTACTCAATAATATAAATACCCTGGCTCAAACGTTTAGATATTATATGAAATGTACTTTAGAAAAAAACCCAATGTATGGGTCCAATCGTAGATGACTGAATTACAGCATAAACGTAGCGTCATTAGCGTCCCATAACTAAGTAATTAGTGTCACGTTCTCTAATGACGTGTGACGTTACTTAATGAATGTGTTGTTTTGATCAATCACAATTTATATTTGCAACCACGTGTATGGTTACACCCTTTTTATCGCTCATACACATATAGGCATGATATAGGCAGCCATAAAAACGTGTTGAGTTGACAAATCGTGCTGTAATAATTATGCCCAAAACACACTTAGTGTTGGCGACATGGTTTTTCATTATCATTGTGAAATATTGACCCAACTATGAACATTAGAAACCTTTTAAGTGCTATACCTGACAATTGAAATAACAGTTGTAATTCTATCAAACAGGAAACGTCGACCCAGTGTTGTTTTAATATTGGGCTTGCGTTGCAGACAGTGATACAGCTTTAACCAACCGAGAGTCAAGTCAATGTGTTTACTGGGCACACTAGAAGTGCGCATATGCGCAAGTACTTGCGCAAGTGCGCAAGTACGCAAGTCTTTGCGCAAGTGCATAAGTGCGCAAGTGAGCCAGTATGCAAGTACTTGTGCAAGTACGCAAGTGCGCAAGTATGCTAGTGCGCAAGTACATGCGCAAGTGTGTAAATGCGCATGTACTTGCACAAGTGTGCAAGTATGCAAATGCGCAAGTACGCAAGTGCACAGATACGCAAGTGCACGAGTACATGCGCAAGTGCTTGAGTGCGCAAGTACACAAGTGTGCAAATGCGCAAGTGTGCAAGTACTTGCGTAAGTTCACAAGTATGCAAGAGTGCGCAAGTGCACAAGTGCGCAACTACTTGCGCGAGTGCATGCACAAGTATTTGTGCAAGTACGAAAGTGTGCAATAGCACAAGTGTGCAATTGCACATTTATGCAAGTGCGCAAGTACTTGCATAAGTGTGCAAGTACGCAGGTGCGCAAGTACTTGCGTAAGTGCTTGCGCAAGTACTTTCGCAAGTAGGCCTACGCAAGTGAGCAAGTGCGCAAGTACTTACACAAGTGCGCAAGTACTTGAGCAAGTACTTGAGCAAGTGCGCAAATAACCCACTTGCGCAAGTAGAAACATTTTAAATGCTACATTACAAAATTAAAACAGTTGTAATTCCAGCAAACACGAAACGTCAAACAAATGTTGTTTTAATGTTGGGCCGTCTGAATGTGTTTCCATTTCACAAACAAATATATCTATATATCTATATAAAAGTTAAAAATCTCAGTGGTTACTTCTGAAATTTGAAGTCCAAATTCTGAAGTCTGAAATCCCCTAAAATTCCAATTCAAAATGGCTGACAAAAAACCCATGAACAAAATTCCAATCGATCTGTCATAATAAAAAAATAATAAAAAAATGGCCGACAAAAAACGATTTCTAAAATAAATTATATTTAATTTTATAATATTATTTGACACAAAAACAATGCGTACCAAAATGAGATAGCTTAACCATTTATCTGCTAGTCGGTAGGTAGAGGGTGTAACATCATTTCAAGACAAGCCAGAAAATAATTTGCATATTTCTTCCACTATAGAATTGTCACAATGGCGATTGAATTCGATTGAATTGCAATGGTTGACAGCATATATGATAGGACGAAGTAACTTGTGTTGAAGTTCCTAGCCTATTCTAACTCCCGTCGGGCCGATGGTACATAACTTCATAAATAACTTGAGATTGACTCGATGATGGTTCTTGATGCTTTATTGATTATACCTTCAACTTCGGTGTGCACTGTCTCAGATGGGTTCCAGGATGGTGATAAAATGTCGAACGCGGCGGCAGCCTCGTGGCTTGAGCTGAGCGGGGCTAGGACGGGACGTCCGCCTAGCCCGCTGGTTGAGTTGCAAGTGAAAGTGTGAGTGGGCTTAGCCTCATGGCTCAGCATCGTCGGTAGCGCCCGCCAGGGAGTGCAGCTCTTAGTCAGGTGCTGACCCCTGGCGAACGAAACCGGAGCGGTCCCCACATCACCCCCGGGCTTAGTAACATTGGTGAACCTAGCTAACTTGTGGGTAAAGCAGAGGTTTCGTCGGGCCCATCCGAGCAGAGCACCAAAAACAACATTATTGCAACAATAACTGAGTGCAAAAAAAACAGGGTGGGTGGGTAGCGAAAACATCACGTGCACAGCATAAAAAATATTGTAAAGTCCTTTCCCATCTTCTTAACACCAGTGTTCTGAAGTTATGCTGCTGCGACGTGTGTCGTCTAACCTTATTTATATTTAATTAATACAATTAATATCCAGTTTAATTATTACCAAAATCGTTTACGTAAATTGCTTTGCAAAATTACTACGTAAATTACATATTAAAACAATGTGGTATAATTAAAATAGTGGCTGGTCCCGCCGGTTTGGCTGTAGCGAGAACCAGCAACACGAATCGAGCAGGTGTGTGGAGAGTTCGCCCAACACATGCTAAACATATAGTAACGATGTGAAGCCGCAGTGCTTTATGCGTTATTGTTAAAAATGCAGTATATGTAATACTGTAGCGAACGTCGCTCGTGGGTCGTTTCATTTATCGCTAGCGTTATAATGCAAAGTATCCCAAAATCCTCGTTAGTGCGAGGATTAAAACTGCTAGTGATCGTGCTCGGGCCTTGTGAGCCTTTAATGTGAGCGATCACGAGTGGCGTCATACCGAGTAATCAGATCAGCCGTAGCAGGGGTGCATTATACGCTATGAGTGGGTAGGCCTACCTGGGCGCACTGATTGACAGTGTCCGCAGTGCATCCCTACCTGGTTCGGGCGAGCTTGTTGACGGTTTCTGCATTTCATCTACCGTAACCGTGCCTTACTAAAGGTTTACAAATCAATAATGTAATTGCGATGTGTCGCAATAGACATGTTTAAACATGTGTCGGGGTGAAATGGAACATGTCGTCCCATGAAGTGTCACGTGAATGACATGACTGGCTACGTGACCGGCGCGATATGCGCAAGAGACTCCTTCTTGCGGTGGCTAAACAGTTATATTATTAAAAGTAGGCTGCTTCATTTCCGAGCATGCGGGGAAAAGGTAGACACAGGTGCATATCGTAAAAGTCGGCAGAAATTTGAATCATGAAAAACATTAAACCTGAAATTAACCAATATCGGGTTGTTAGGCTGGTTAAAGTAAATATGAACAAGACTACATAAGTCCAGGAGCTCCCGCTCCGAATTAGAATTTGATTTAAGCAATTTTGTATAGGGTTATTAATGTAGTCCTAGTCTGGGTCAAAAATCATGACGCAAGACAACTAGGTCTAAGAAGCCCAGTCTAAGAGTAAGATAAGAACTAGACAGTCTGTCAGAGATTGCAAACCTCCATTGAAATTAATGATCCTAATCAGTATCCCAGTAATGGTCTACCTATCTGGCATGGTTTACCCGATATCAGGCCAATCGAGTTAACTAATAGCTGATTTACGGTCATTTTGAATTCGATATAAATTAGTTAAAAACTTAGGGTGCATCCTCCCCCGAAACCTCAAATTTTGTTTTATAGTAATGGACTAACATCTAACACAGTTTGCAAAATATTGGGCATGTGAAAGTAAATAATGGCCGATAGAGGGCCATTTTGAATTTGATCAAGTCAAAATTTTCCAAGATGCATCCTCAGCTGAAATCTCACATTTCATTCTATAGTAATGGTCTAGCCATCTAGCACGGTTTACCAAATATCGCCCATGTGAAAGTGAATAATGGCCGATAGGAGGCCATTTTGAATTTGATCAAGTCAAAATTTTTCAAGATGCATCCTCTCCTGAAATCTCACATTTTGTTTTATAGTAATGGTCTAGCCATCTAGTACGGTTACTAAAAACCGGCTATGTGAAAGTAAATAATGGCCGATAGGCGGCCATTTTGAATTTGATCGAGTCAATTTTTTTCAAGATGCATCCTCTCTTGTAATCTTACATTTTGTTTTATAGTAATGGTCCAGCTATCTAACACGGTTTACCAAATATCAGCAATGTGAAAGTAAATAGTGGCCGATAGGCGGCCATTTTGAATTCGATTGAGTCGAAAGTTTTTTAAAGGCATCCTCTCTCTAAACGTCACATTTTGTTTTATAGTAATGGTCTAGCTATCTAGACCGGTTTACCTGATATCAGGCCTATCGAGGTAAATGATGCTGATTGTCGGCCATTTTGAATTTGTAAGTTAAAAATTTTCAGGGTGCATCCTCCCCCGAAAACTCACACTTTGTTTTATAGTAATCAGGTAATGGTCTAGCCATCTAGCACGGTTTACCAAATAACAGCCATGTGAAAATGAATAATGGCCGAAAAGGCGGCCATTTTATATTTGATCAAGTCAATTTTTTTCAAGATGCATCCTCATCTGAAATCTCACATTTCGTTTTACAGTAATGGTCTAGCCATCTAGCACGGTTGACCAAATAACGGCCATGTGAAAGTGAATAATGGCCGATAAGCGGCCATTTTGAATTTTATCGAGTCTAATTTTTTCAAGATGCATCCTCTCCTGAAATCACACATTTTGTTTTATAGTAATGGTCTAGCCATCTAGCACGGTTTACCAAATAACGGCCATGTGAAAGTGAATAATGGCCGATAAGCGGCCATTTTGAATTTTATCGAGTCGATTTTTTTCAAGATGCATCCTCTCCTGAAATCACACATTTTGTTTTATAGTAATGGTCTAGCCATCTAGCACGGTTTACCAAATAACGGCCATGTGAAAGTGAATAATGGCCGATAAGCGGCCATTTTGAATTTTATCGAGTCGAATTTTTTCAAGATGCATCCTCTCCTGAAATCACACATTTTGTTTTATAGTAATGGTCTAGCCATCTAGCACGGTTTACCAAATAACGGCCATGTGAAAGTGAATAATGGCCGATTGACGGCCATTTTGAACTTTGACAAAATGATTTTTTTCAAAATACATCCTCTCCTGAAGCTTTACAATTTGTTTTATAGTAATGGTGTAGAAATCTTGAGCGGTTTTCATGATATTCCACAATATCAGGCCTGTTGAGGTGAATAATGGCTGATAGGCGGCCATTTTGAATTTTATCAACTTCAAATTTTTCAGGATGCATCCTCTCCTGAAACCTTACAATTTATTTGATATTAATGGTGTAGCTATCTTGAGCGGTTTTCATGATATTCCGCAATATCAGGCCTGTCGAGGTGAATAATGGCCGTTAGGCGGCCATTTTTAATTTTATCGACTTGAAATTTTTCAAGATGCATCCTCTCCTGAAACCTCACAATTTGTTTTATAGTAATGGTGTAGCTATCTTGAGCGGTTTTCATGATATTCCGCAAAATCTTTCAGTCGGATTTACCGATGTTATAAATTAGGTCAAAGTGCTGGGTCAACTTCCAGGTCAAGGTCCAAAAACCTGAAAAGGCACAACTAGGGACCTTAGAGAACATGTATGTGCAATATGACTGTCATCGGCCCAGTACTTTTCGAGATCTGCTCCGGAAACGAAGTGCGCGTCAAAACGTCTAAATAGGTCATAGTTCTGAACCAGAAGTAGGTCAAAGTTCAAATACCCCAAAAGGCACAACTAGACCCCCTAGGGGTGTTGTGTGTAAAATTTGAAGACAATCGGACAAGTACTTTCAGAGATATGCTCCGGAAACGAATTGTTTACGGACGGCCCAACGGCCCAACGGCCCAACGGCCCAACGCCGTCACATCATCATTTTCTCCTCTGCAACCTTGCGTATTGAATTCAGATTAAAAATATTTTAACCCGTCCATTAGCCACCTGGAAGTAACCCACATACCAAAAATTGTTATCCTAGCTTATTTTCTCACAAAGTTATAGGCAAAAGAAGAGGCCAAAAAAAAACGGAGGTAGAATCCATAGCTCCCTTCGCTCACCTACGGTGACGGCGGGAGCTAAAAAGCATGCAGAATAATTATTCATTAACGTTCGTCAAGCCTATTAGGTACAGATAGGTATTATTAAAATAACTGCTTTAATCTGAAATGTCTGAAAGTAATAATAAAAAATTCAAGTTGACGAAAGTTCTGATGAAATTAATTAGGCTGGTGCTGATGCAGTGAAGCTGGAATGTCATTATTGAAGGCTGTAGTCTATTGAAATCTGTGAATCTGTAAATCGCTGGTTATGTAGGTAGGGAAAAGCTGATGCTGATAAGCTGGGGGAATTCCCCGTGGTTATACCAGTTGACCACAAGCAGTTTGGCCGTGGCGGCGGTTGCTGTAGACTGTGCTGCGTTTTGCTGTCTGGCTAGCTGTGCCGTATACTGTGTGTTGAGGCTTGAATGGTGGGACTGTGTGCTGACCGCCTGTATGCTTGAGCGGCATACAACGTCACCATTCAGCATGCCGTCTGTCCACAATACACTTCATACCAACTTGTCAGAATTATGAGTCTGATAGTCTGTCAAAATCGTTTGACCTAAAAACAGTTTATATTTGACATGATTAAATAGTAAAACACTCAAATTGCGGCCTATTTGGCCAAATGTGCATGTTTGAGCGGGTTTAATGCGGCATACATTTATATTATGCCTGTTATTACAGTTCACACAATCTTCGTTCGTGTTGTAGAGCACTGACAGTAAATAAATGACAGTACTGATGCGAATATTGAACGTTGTATATCTAGTGACGCATCTCTCACAATCTCAGCCACCAGCCACAATGTGGCTGCTATGGCTTGCCACAGCGTTCATCCAATCTGAAAAACCAGTGCACAGCGAAAAAGTTCTTGAAATATGATGAAGCTGAAAATTTGAGAAAGTAGCAATCACTTGAAGTAGGTTCGCGAAACCAGGGTCCGGCCGCAGATTGCTGTGATGCTGAGCAGATTATTTAGAGTTCAGTTGAGTAGTTTCGCTGCTATGCGGAAAACGTGCTACAGTGATGACAGTCTAGACCTGAAATTGTGATGATTGTAGCCTAATGTAGGTTCGGTTCAGAAGCTGTCTGCTGATGTATAAATCGTTCTGATACATTAAATTATTTTATAAATAACACATTGCAATTGTGATAATTGTAGGTCACAAACTGTATATAGGATGCCAGAATAAATGCTTAATTGCTATTCTAAGCTATAGGGCAATAGTATTAGGTAATTCGACCTGTGTGGAAATTTTTTCCACATGTGGTAAATTTTTCCACATAAGTCGAAAAACACATGGAAACATCAAGATGGTCACGATAGCACAACTGTCAAGTCGATTATCCCATTAATTAAATAACGTTTAAGACTGGCCCATCATGAGAAAGTTTCGTTCTCTTGACGATAGGATGAGTGCAACTGTAGTATTTATCTAGTCTACAGTTCGACTTAATTTTGGAATTATTTTGTTTAACTCTTGACTGACAGTAGTCTATAAAGACTATATAGTATAATTTCTCTGACGAATATTTCCCATTATAAACATCTTTTTTTTTTCATGTCCATCATGAAAATCATTCACAGTGACGTCAAAATTGATCGCTTGCTTCGGTTCGTAGTATCGCACATAGCTCTGGGCTCGTCGGTTTAGGTTGGTCGGGGGTGAGGGTGTTGTGTGCTATGTATGTATGACGACATGCTGTTGCCTCACCAGGTGAGTGGTGGCCGCACCGATTACATTAGCAGGCGGTGAGTGGCGTACGTGATATATATCATGTAGGCCTATATGTCAGTGTGTGATAGCGCGTCGCTGGTAATTAAGTGCCGTGTGCAATACGGCCGCATGCTTCAACTCAATAGCATATTCATAAACTAAGCGCCGCTTCGGCATAGGCGCATGACTTAGTCTAATAGATGGTGACCGCCAGGGGGCAGGAGAAGTAGAGATTCGAATTTCTAATCAAAACTTTCACACAATGTGTAATATAATTTTAGACGTCAATTTGATGCTAAAATGCATTCAGCCTCTCTTAGAGGATTGAGAAAAAGATATATTTGAAAAAAAAAAAATTTGCAGTGTCTAGATAATTTTCCAAACAACGTGTGGCCTTGATATGTGGGCGGGGTTTGTCAATCACGCCATCGATTCAAGATGGCGGCCTAATTTATGCTAATTATGTCGAGTTGAAAGCGTGTGGTGATCCTCGCAATGGATGCCGGGTTGGCGGGCTTGAGCGCGGCTATCGGTAGCCAATGGAGCTAATGTTAGGGACACCTACAGCAAAATGGCTGCCTCACCTATACATAGTAAAATATTTCTGCTGCCGCTGAAAACAAAATATGATTGTAAATGACAAAATATTGACCTACGGTCCTAACAATGATGTTTTAATAGACCAAATAGGACCTTTTATTCACATATATTTCAGGCGAACAATTTTAAGTGGACCTAAGCATATCAACAGTTCTCTGAGTCGAGGCAATATTTTGTTTGAAAATTTTATTTCTCTAGTTTTTCAGACAAGAAACCTAGTGGTAATTCTTGAATGGGCCGAGTCACCCAATTATGGTGTACAACGATTTAAAATGAATTTTAAAAATATTCACCTCCCAATGGCCTACAGTGGCATAAATAGCAGAGAAATATTTTAAAATTCTGACTTATGAGGAATGAATCGAAGAGATTCTAATTTGATTTCAAGCAAGAACCCTTGTGACGGCCATCTTTAAAAATGGATCACACGTGGCTGCTGTCCAAAATCAGAAAATTTTCGCTGTTTTCCAGCGTAAACGCGCGTGCCTCTCTCCGGATAACCTTTCTAGCTAATCCTTACTGGCATATATGACTATGACCTACAATTATTACGTACCTTTGGAAAAAATGATGTGTCACTTTTTCGAAAAATCCCCTAAATTTTACAAAAAACTATCATCGAAACCAGTGGTTTTGCGTCGTGTGTTGCTCGGTGAAAGCACTGTTGCGAGTACGATCAAACCTCTGGGGTCACCAATGATAGGACGAAGTAACTTGTGTTGAAGTTCCTAGCCTATTCTAACTCCTGTCGGTGCGACGGTACATAATTTCATAAATAACTTGAGATTGACTCGATGATGGTTCTTGATGCTTTATTGATTATAACTTCAACTTCGGTGTGCACTGTCTCAGATGGGTCCCAGGATGGTGATGGAATGTCGAACGCGGCGGCAGCCTCGTGGCTTGACCTGAGCGGGGCTAGGACGGGACGTCAGCCTAGCCCGCTGGTTGAGTTGCAAGTGTGAGTGGGCTTAGCCTCATGGCTCAGCGTCGTCGGTAGCGCCCGCCAGGGAGTGCAGCTCCTCGTCAGGTGCTGACCCCTGGCGAACGAAACCGAAGCGGTCCCCACATATAGCACCACAAATCACATACTGATATATGGTTAATTTACGAGTTAAAGCTTATGAAAAGAAATTTTATGACGGATCATAATAAGTATTTGTATATATTATGTGATGCTGTTAGCATGCTGAGCTGTTTAAATAACTTATTTTAAGGTGACGGCATCATAATTATATATATCCCTGTATAGTCAAAGGTGACTGCAGCATAATTATATAAGCTATATGGGTAAAATAAAAAATTGGGGTAATTTTGTAGCATTAAAAATGGCAGTGAGGTGACCATCAAAGAGGAGAAAAACTACTTTATGAGTTTGGTGCACTGATCACAATAGAGCATAAAAAAGTCACTGGCTGCGCTAGAAAATTTTTTTTTGCTTTAAAAACGTCCATTTTTAAAAAGTTACAGCATTCCACTTACTACTCCGTTACCAAATCCAAACCATTTTAAAAATTATGTTACTTTGTTTAGCTTGACATCACACTTTTAAACGTGATATCCTTATTGAAGCATAATACAAAACAATCGTACCTCAAAACTGCTAAAAATTTAGGAAAATTTGATGGGATAAACAAAAATCCTTTTTTCAACTCCGTTACCAAGCTAAAAAATACTCAACTCCGTTACCAAATGTTTGGCTCGACATAACTATAAACTGTATATTGGTTTATCATAACATCGATCATAAATGGGTGCTCTATTTATATGGGGACAACGAGCCATGTTTTAAAAGACTATATCATCAATCATTATGACTGTAAAACCCACAAAATTTAACAATTCACCACTCCCTTCCCTTTTCTTGGTAACGGAGTAGAGTGGAACGGAGTAGTAAAAATAAAAATATTCTTGGGATTAATGAAAATATATGGGCAATAATTAAAAGATATATCATACGGGTGGAAATAGTCCCCATAGCAACTGTTCTAGGCATGCAAGCATAAAACCATAAAACCTCGTTTTTATACCCACAAGGCTAGGAACGGAGTAGTAAAAACAAAAGTATATTTTCCAACTTTTTGGTAATACCTGTTTCGAATAACTTGTCACTCAACAATATTAATTCTTTCAAGGCGAAAAACTTGTATAAGACCCTTCAGTGTGTCAAACTACACTTGATATGATTTTAGTTCATGATTATTCACTTGATGGGGCATGCTACAATGATGGTAACGGAGTAGAGTGCAAATGTGGGGACATGTATATTTATCAAAATTATATATATCGATATTAATTTTAAGTCGAATTTTGATCATTGATTAGTTTAAGTGAACAATGTCTAGCCATGAAATGTAATTGTTAGAATTATATTGTGATTTTGTATCCTACAGTGAAGTTCCAAATAGTGTAATTTTCTCCGGGGACATGCCATTTTCCATGTTTCCATGACATAGAGCTCTTATAAAACCATATATATATATATATATATTACAAATAATCTAAACATTATTAGTAGTAATGCTTAAACGTGAAGTTGCACCATTTATTTTTAATATTATTATATTTAAATCAAAATGCGGACCTTTTAAGTCCTGGGGACAGTATTTTTACGTAAAATTACCCCAATTTTTGGTTTTACCCATATAATCAAATTGCCAGTGTTTCTGACATTAAAACTGTTATGCTCAAAGGATTAAATGCTGCAGAGCATTTTCTGAGAGTGGTTTAAATATAATCACTAGATTAGCTGAAATGATAAACAACTTAATTTTTTTTAGTTAAAATCAATCAATTTGAACAATTTCCTAAATCCATCTTGGACGTCATCGTGACTAACAAAAACAGAAATTAATTGACCAATTAGCGTAATATTATAATAACTATTGCACTGGTAGGCCTACCAATTTATCGCCATTAATGATGAATACATTATTAAAAATAATAATTTTGTCCCAATTGACAATTCAGTGGTGTTCACTAAAAGCCTCTTGGGCTAAAAGGGTTACATATTTTTTAAAATTGTCTTAAAGTGGTCTGTATGCATACAATGACCACCAAACAAGTTGAAATGGTGTCTTACAAAAAAAATATTAACCTAAAATTAACCAAATCACACAATCCCAAAATAGGCCTATGACAATACGCCGGCGGCCATCTTGTACGTCATATTGAATAGCTAATGATACTCGATAATTCTAGCTTGGCATCATTCAGATTTGATTCTGCACATCTTCCCCTACCAAAATCATACAAATCCCGATCAGGCTATTTTTGAACCATTGAACCATTTTTGCCTACCTATTGAACTAAATAAAGTACTAGTAGATGTTTTTGGGAATGTAAGCCCTACATCAAAATTAGCAGCTACATCAGAGCCTAAAAAATGTAAAAAACGTCACAATTCATTCTTGACGCATCATAGCCTCAAACGTATATCTAGATCCAAATCTGAGATAGGGGCCTACGTCACTAAGCTATTTTTTATCATTTTTTTGGCACTAAGATAGATAAAATGTTTCCCATCGTAAAACATAAAAAATAAGTACAAGGTTGGCAACGAATTACGTTTGCTTTAGTAACATTAAAACTTACGAAGTAACGAAAAAGCTAGAGTTGACATAATGAGCGCAGTAGCCACCTAATTAAAACGAACCAGCGCCACCTGACTCTTTACTAGGCCAGTGGCAGATCCAGGTGGGGAGCTTTATTTTGCCCAATTCTTTAGTAGTCCCCTAAATTTGCCTAAATATGCCAAAAAAATATTAGCAAACCCCCGACGTCCCACTCCACCCTTTCTTCAGATTCTGGAACCGACATGCACAACGCATCCAGATAATTATTAACCTAGCAAACACAAAACATTTGTATAACATTTATACCCAGCAAACACAAAACATTTGTATAACATTTATACAACATTATATAAATGTTATACAAATGTGTATAACATTTATACAACATTGTATAAGAAAGTTAATGACTAAAAAAAGAGAGTCAAACTTATGGTAGCCTACTTGCATGAGACTTAAATTAAAGGCCCGAATAAGAAATGTAGGCCCCACCGGATTCTATCACGAAGCAGATGTAGGTTATTTATTAATCATGTGGACTAGTATAGGGCCTACGCCCATTATTTATAGGGACATATTCAGGCAAATATCCTATTTTAGCTATGTTATATAGAGGGGCCTATATCTTTTTGAGTATTTGAATGTGTGGTCGGCAACATTCCGATGGATTAGGCTTTTAAAATTACGACTTTTAGAAACATCCGTTGTCAACGTAATTAGGCTTACCATAAAACCAGATTATGACAAAAGTCCGTCGTTGTTAGTTGTAGCAATAAAGTCATTTGACCTTGTGGCTGATATGCCAAATAAGTTTTTCCCAAATGGACGACTACCTGGGTTTGACTTACTGGAGCATAAAGAATGAGATTAATATTATCCTAGTCGTTGTTTTTAACCATTCAGTATCAGATATCAGATTCCACATTTATGATTATGGCCTCCAGTCTAATTTAACATGCGATTTATGTTTATTTACGTTCTACCAAGTATATAATTTATACTTTTGGTTCTAGACAGGACATCTGGTGAGTATGTACTGATACAATATGTACAGTACGCAAGAGCCACCTGGTGAGTAATCATAAGCTAAATGAATAATTTCATGAATGTATATTCATGCGCTCTGGTTAATGAAAAAAAAGTTTACGCAATACATCTTTATAATGTAATTTGAGTGCTGTGAATTTTAAATGCTGTCAATTCAAAAGATTATTTGAAAGCTATTAATTTGTCTAATATCAATCATGGTTTTGAAAGTTTTGGTCATTCATTGCACACGCGTAGATACACATTAACTGATCGATATATTGGTACTGCGTCCTGTGGCTGTGTAAAGGTTGTGTGGAGATTGTGATCATTCATATAGAATATATACATTGTTATTACTTTCAGTGAAGTCATTTTAATTCTAAATATTGTTGGAAGATTATAGTTTATTTAAATATATATATTTCATTCTGGCCTTGGCATAATCCGACGTTACGTGTCAGGGCAGGATTACTTGGCCCTCTTGCATATGGTAACATAGCAACGTAGTAGTACGATACGAAAGATTGAACACGATTCAACAGTTTATGTTCGAAGTGTGAGAGGGGGAGTGTTGCTAGGTTGTAATCCATTTGGCTGGTATCACTATCTGTGTAACCTAATCCACGTAGGCACCTTAATCTCAACTGCTAATCACTGACTGGCAATGTCAAAACTGAAGTAGACCTATCAATACAATAGCTTGAGGCTTGACTGAGTGAGAAAGGCTTCAAGGGTAGAGACTCGAGTGGCTAGAGAGTAGAATCGTACGGTAGGCCCACTCGTAGTCGTAGAAATTGCTTTAATTGTAATGTTAGGGAGTAATATCGCAATGTGACTTGTTCGTGCTATTACTCACCAGGTACCGTTTTTAAGTTTGATTTATTATTTTATAATACAAAACTAATAAAGTCTAAACCTTTTTTTTTCAGAAACATTTTATTTGACAAGAGGATATAAAATGTCACAAGAAGAACAGTCAAGAGACGGCGTTGTTGAAAAGACAGGCTCTAACAATGACAACAAGAGCACGCAGTTATCCGCGAAGGAACACCAGGAACTGGGGGCCAGCAGAGAATCCTGGTGCGCAGTGGAACAAAAGAAGGAACAGGATTGGTGTCGTGCTACAAGGAAGCATTATTCCCAGCAATTTAGCAGCAGTGTTTTCTCAGCGACAGGCCCGTCTTCAGACTCTGAACCACGCTGTACATGGAGGGTTAACACACCCACACATAGAGAAAGACGACATTATAGTGCTAACTGTGAGTTAATTTCTGATCCATTGTGAACTAATGATTTATAAAGGCATAGGACTAGGGGAGACCGGGGCTCGTTGAGCTACTTTTTTTTATTTATACCTGTAAAATGTGATTACTTTACTTTAAATATTGACTTCGCAGTCCACTTCAGTGGAGTATTAGACATGGTGCATGCAAAAAACAAGTGTGTCTTGTAATGCCCATTCATATTGACCTAAATATCAAACATTTGGCTTTGTGTACTCGACGCAGACGCACACGCAGACGCACACTCAGACGCACAATATGACGCACAATCAGACGCAGACGAAAGTTCCCATGTTCCGAAGTTCTCACGTCCCGATAAAAATGATAATGTTCCTCTGTCGGTGAACTTTATATGCGATGTATGTTTAAACTAACATAATATCAACCTCTCGTGATTACAAGGCTGCACTTCAACGTACTCTCGTAGAATAAGTATAGTCCCAGGGCCTGTATTCTCGTACTACAAGTTGCGATTATATCGTAGTTTACGCCTCGGGTTGGTCGAGATGGTCATCTCGACCAATCCGAAGCGCACGATATACATAACTTGTACGAGACAAATAATGGCTTAAATTATGTTTTTTGGTCAATAAACAATTAATGTGGCGCGGTCCCAGCAAACGCGAGACGTTGACAGAATACTGGTTTAATGTTGGGCAAGCGTGGACCAGCATTAACCGACATTGGGTCAATGCCTTGTATTTTCTGTGGTAGTCACAGGAGTAGTGTAAGGAAATTGGTATGTCATAATGTGTGGTGAAACGGGAAATTTTATCTATATCTGTCTATACTTAATTGTTGATTTTACGAATATTATAATCCACATTGAATTGAAAATTAAATCTGTGTTTGGGGGGTTTGAGTTTTTCCGTCTCAAGGGGCCCCAGTCTTCCCTATACGGTGGCCCAACTTTAAAAAAACATTTGGTCAAAATGAAAATGGAACCAACAGGATGGTCTGCTTCGAAAATGACAGATGTGAGAAATACTCCCGTCCTCTCCGTCAAAGATCAACATTGTATTCAAACAACGAGAGTCATTTGCTATATATCATAGTGTTTATTAACTCTATGGCTATATTAACCGCCTTGCCATAAACATGATAAAATGATATAATGACCCACATCCCACTTTTGGCTGCAGGGTCCGATGCTATTCCCACCACAATGTTGTTTTAAAAACATAAATTAATGACATTTTCAACAGATCTGCAACTGTTTAGAAAAAATGTGTTATCAAGGCATCACATATATATATTATGGATATACTATAATAATATTGGAAAATATATTGCATTTTGAACAAATTTAAAAAAAATAACTAAATCAACGGAAAGTCACTTTTACAGTCCTAAACTCTTTCTTTGCATATTTCCCAGCAAGACATTCTAAAATTTGTGAAAGCTTCTAACATCATAGATTGTACCTAATTGTTCATAACTACTTGCATGTGGTACAAAAAACCCACAAATTATAACGTCATATTAAGGGGTGGTTCAATGTAGGCCCACTTTCAACCTGCCCCGGTCTCCCCTATATCATGTATATATATAGCCTTAGGCTTAGAAAATAATATTATTACATTCAAGCTGTTTTGGCTCAATCAATTACACAACTGCCAAATTGTCATCTCGTTATAGTGAATATAATCTACATTTTAACACTTTAAGCGCGTGGACCGTTTTTAGACGTCAGAATCTGACGTCTATAACCGTCAGATTCGACGTCTAGAGACGGTCCATATATTTATAATTTGCCGTGGACATTAACCATGATAACATAGGTACCGTATTCCAATGAAGTGGAAAAAGCTAACAAAGCCATTTCTGATTATTTCAAATTGAAAAACCCTTTGCTTTCCGTTGTCAGTGGTTGTTTATACAAAAATATTTCAGCGTTAATAATGAACGGATTTTCATGGAACTTTCACCAGAGGTGTGTTTCAGGCCAAGGAACAATTTATTACGATCCAGAATGCAGGATCCGGATTACGTTTCAGATCATTTAGATTGGTGGCATAGGTATTGATAGTACATCTGAGCTAATTGTATGGAATACTACTTTATGGCGTCATAGTCTCACAACTGTTGTGTATACAGGACGGTGGACCTACCCACCTGAATGAATGAAATAGGTTGATCTATGACGTCATAATGGATCATCTCAAATGCAGTTTTTCTACCTGAAAGCAATGCTAATACTATGAGTTTCAGGTTTATTAAGATCATTAATTTCGGCGGTAGTTTGCAGTCTCTGACTGACTGACTGTCTAGTTTCTATTGTTTCCAGGCTGCATTATCTCGCCGAAAAACGAGTGTCGCTGCCCCTGTCTGAGACGTCGTAGCATACCCATTCTGCAGGTTGGGTTGGATACCCCTCCCCAAATAGTAAATATGACGTTCACACAACGTTGTATTAATTATGGGCCAACGGTGTCTAAGCATTAGACAAATAATAACTAGTCACTGTTAACATATGTTTCCCTATAATTACGTCTTCATTAGAACTACGGTACTAGTACTGCAAACAAGAACACATAATGTTAAACGTCGCAGACGGTGGACCAACATTCAAACAACATTGGATCAACATTTCGTGTTTTCTGGGAGTGGGATGACCTATTAAAAGTATTGCAGATATCTATTTTTATTTAAATATTAAGACAATAACTTATGAACGAAAAAATGCAGATAACCACTGATAACATGTCCTACACTTATCCAATGGGCTTGTTTTTTAAATACCCCATGTGCCCATGTAGGTTTTAATATTCAAAATGGCGGACTGACTGTTATAATGGACTGCTCTCGTGTTCGCATTTCTAGTTTTGATAGAATCAATACAGAATGAACACAGATATTCATCATTCACATTGTCATGGGGATGTGAGTCTGAATCTATGTGAGAATCGTGTAGCGCAATAAACGTTTCATGTATTAAAATGTGTTGCTAGACATATATACTGTTTCAAACAATTTTCAAACCAAATAAATTTTATCGAAATTAAGAAAATAGTATGTGGGAAATGCTCCATTTGGGTCATTTTTACGTAACTATTTTTCATTATTTGAAGCTGGAAATCGGGTAAACAATTCCAGCTTTAAAAGAATGAAAAATGAATAATTTGAAACAGACCATTCAACAGGATACGGACTCATCTTATCTTTATCATTTGCATGGATATAGAAACAAGAGGTATATCTAACTTGAGTAAGTATACCATACTCATATTATCTGACATCAGCAGGCAGTATATTTATTGACTTTTTAATGTTTTTGGTTTGCAGGTAATTCCCAGCTGAAGCTCTAGAATATGTCATCCACCTCAGGTCCAAGCCTGACAGAGAAAAGTCTAGCTGAAGACTATTTAGTATTATGATCTCTGCACAACAAGTCATTCAACGATATAAATGACCTGTTGGATGTCATCTCCCAGCATTGTGCGAGTTTTCGGCATATATATATGGTTTTAATCATCAAACATAAGATACCCCCATTCAGAACAATATTATTTATAATTATTAAAAAAATGTTGGCGCAATTTCCAGCCTCAAATGGTTGGTTTAAAACTGAGCAATTAAAGGATTTATTTCCCACTGGGGCCTAGACATCAACAGGTGTATATATTGTTCAGTACCCGATATTAATTGTTAATGTAGTCCTCCTGTGGCTATGTCTACACTTTATGTAACATTTTGTAACGTGTGCAGTATTAATGACATAGGTCTACCCGAGGAAACTAGAGTGTGATAGCCTCTCTAGCTTTCTTGGTCTATAGATCCTATTGTTAACGCTTACAGTATTATATCGCTTACAGTATTATATCGCTTGCAGTATTATATCGCCGCTATAGACAGTATTAAGTAAAAAAAATAAGACTTTATTTATTAATTTACAATGATGGTGTCATGTTGTGGTGCTACAACATCAAACCACTGCTGTTATCGTATTAAATCGAATTTGTAGAACGGAATGACTTAATGTCGGGGGGGGGGGGATGTTCAAATTTAATTATTAACCAGCTTTAGTTCTGGAAAGAACGCATTTCCCCCTTGTAATGAAAAGTAGACACATTTCTGTCACATTTTAAAGTCGCAGGCAACGCTTTAGTTTGATAGAATGATTGCTAAAATTATGACCATAGTAAGACTCAATCTGTACAAGGAGGGCCTCAAAGTAACACATTTTCCAAACATGCGCTGTTAATCGTATTATCACAATCTAACGTTTAAAACACTAGCATGCATGCATTTACACAAAAATGTAATGTTTACATGTTGGCTATATATGCTACTATTCACTAGTACGTTCTATCATTGCTTGTATACAGAGTATAATCAATGGTTTTATAATCACATTTACTATGTACACATTAGAGTATTTTACAACAATTGTTGTACATGAACCGATACAGTATTATTATTATTGAGTTATTTTTTTTAAATGATGTATTATTTTTAATAAATTTGCTATTTCTGTTTTATTCTGTGGAATGACGTCACTGTCGTGTGGACTAGAAGTGGGGCAAATTATGCTGTACAGTCGCTTATTAACCCGTTAAACCCCCTTGGCATATTTGGAATATAATTCATGGTATAAACAATCACAATGTAAACTCGTCACAAGCTCTCTCATCAGTTCAAACACAGGAATAGGGGACACTGCGAGTGAGTGTATCACAGTGAGGAGGTTATCAGCTTTCATTTCCTATATTATACCATACATAGTATGTACAATCTCTGACTATTCTCACAAGGATATTTTATAAATTCATCACATTTTTAAATGACAGAAAAGAGATGGGTGATAATAAGGTTAAATAAGATCTGTTTCAAAAAGGGCGATTTGTCAACTGTTATGGCAAGGCATTTGTTTAATTATACTATTTTTTTTAAGTTCGTGTATTTTTACGCCATAATTAAATTTGCTTTATTCTCTGTTTGAAAAACTATCTTTGACATCTTTGTGGTTTGCTGTTGTTTCTTGTGTATGTGTCTCCAATACCGAAGGAACAGAAAGTATTAGGGTATTACCCATTTTTTTCAGGGATATATTCCATGGTTGTTGTTCAAATCTCTCCAAAAACTGAGGAGTAGTTATTTTTTGTTTCTCATCGTCGATGGTTGACTTCAGGTATAGCCTAGCGTTTTTACTTGACTACATTTTATTTTCGTCAAAAAACCATGTGGTTGGAGTCATGTATTGTACAAATCTAAAATTCTGTTCAAAATGAGGTCCACAAGCATCTTTAAAATCAGTGCATGTGAAGTTTTCAACCGATGTTAACATGATTAACCCTCTAAAGCGCTGAGTTATGGAATTTTAGTTTTTTACCCACTTTAAGTTGTACTTCAAGTGGTAAAAATTATCCATAACTATGCAATTTGATTTAATACTCATTTGTCTCATACATTTTAATTTTTAAAGGACAAATGGGAAGGCTAACAAGAGCACGCTCGACAATAGCCAGCCGCCATTATTGAGCTTGAAGTTATTATTACGCCCACAAGGTCAAATTATTGACGAAAAATCGCAATAAATCGGCCATTTTGATTTATTTTATAGCAATTATTAAACTTGTCCGAGAACTACTTATTAGTAAAATGCATAACAAATTTGAAGAGGATACATGAAAAACTGTCCAAGTTATCGCGCCCACAATGTCAAAATATTGACGTGAAATGCGAAAAATCGCAATAAATCGGCCATTTTGATTTTTTTCAGCCAGTATTGAACTTGTCCGAGAACTGCTTGAGGTTTGTGTCAGGGGCGTGCACAGGGGGAGGGTCAGAAGGGTACTGACTCCCCCCCCCCCTTGAGCTGCAGATTTTCAAAAATTTCTGGGGAGCCAGAACCCATATTTTTCTACCTTTTACCTCTTGCCACCCCCCCCCCCATATCGGAAAGCTGTGGACGCCCCTGGGTGTTATGGCAGCGAGTTCAGATTGCAAGTAATACATTGTCCAATAGTCTTGGATTATTCACAGGTGTGAAATTATTTTAAAAGTTTTATTAAAAAAAAAAATCAAAATGATTTTATAATCTGATCACTATCACCTGATTATAATGGATTGGTGGTTCCATATTGTAATTCACAGTAATAAGGGTGTTTGGAGGGTTGCTGATCACTATGAGCAGATTTTAATGTTCTGGGGTGTGTATTGGGGGTTCCGTATTATGTTCGTCATCCACAGTAATCTGGAGGATTGCTGATCACTATAGGCTGATTATAATGTTCTGGGGTGTGTATTGGGGGTTCCCTATTATGGTCATCATCCAATGTAATACGTGTGACAGGAGAGGTTTCTGATCACCATGGGCTGATTATAATGTTCTGGGGGGTGTGTATTGGGGGTTCCATATTTTGCTCGTCATCCACAGTAATATGTGTGACAGGAGAGGTTTCTGATCACCATGGGCTGATTATAATGTTCTGGGGGTGTGTATTGGGGGTTCCATATTTTGCTCGTCATCCACAGTAATATGTGTGACAGGAGAGGTTCCTGCTCATCAAGGACTGATTATAATGTTCTGGGGGTGTGTATTGGGGGTTCCATATTATGCTCGTCATCCAATGTAATACGTGTGACAGGAGAGGTTTCTGATCACCATGGGCTGATTATAATGTTCTGGGGGTGTGTATTGGGGGTTCTATATTTTGCTCGTCCTCCACATTAATATGTGTGACAGGAGAGGTTTCTGCTCATCAAGGACTGATTATAATGTTCTGGGGGTGTGTATTGGGGGCTCCATATTATGCTCGTCATCCACAGTAATAAGGGTGGCTGGAAGGTTGCTGATCACTATGGGCTGATTTTCTCTGACCACGTGACGTGTGTCGTCATATTCTATCAATACCATTGGATGACTTTCCATGGTTACGATCAAAGTAACGGAGTCCGCCGTCACCTCTATATCCATGGAGGAACCCAGATAGTTGAGACCATGGACACTCCACGAGTCTGTGTTCGGGATCATGAATGGATTGATGTCCATCTGATACTTCCTCAGTCTCACTCCAGCGTAACCGAATAGTAGGGACTGCAGGTAACCTCCCATCCCTGTGATGAAAGTGGTTGCACCCATGCCCACCTCTTCAGGGTTTTCTGGGTTCCTCTCACAAAAATTCTGAAAACGAAATTAAATTATAAAGAAGGTACTGTTCCATAAAATATCACGTAATTGAAACAAGCTAGAGTAGACAGTCAATTTAATTTACCTTGAAAGGCTCTAGCACGTTTCGAAACATCATTTGGAAGTTATCAAAGGCATTAGTCTGTTCATCAAGCTCCAGCCACCCCACAGTGTGCATACTCCACGTTCCTGTATCTGGCCCGTTAGGATCTGTAATCTAATTAGTAAAATATAAATGCCGACACTGAATGTTTTTCAGACATTTTCACTATTTATATCTCACTAGGCCTATTTGTGTTTCGCATATTATTAATCTGTTAATCATAAACCACAAGCTTGGGTGAATGATATGAAAAGGTTTTGGATTTAAGATATATTCACAAAAAGCATCATTATATGAAGCATAGTCAAATTTAAAAATTGAGGCAACGTTGAAATTTAATCTAGTATAAAATAAATGTAACATTATTTAAAAGTAAGTGTTATTTTACAAAGTTGAATCAAAGTTGAAAAACAACATTACTTTATTTTTAGATTTTTAACGTTGTTTCATCGTCAATATTTTCAATGTTGAGTCAATAATTTTTAACATTGTCTCGTCGCATGAACTTCCAGCTGGACCCAATTTGACTATACAACAGAAAAAACAAGCGTTATTGCAGCAGTTATATATATATATAACCTGATGTGTCGATTTGATTTTGAAAATATATGTAGTCCACTGATCCTAATTCCACAATTATTATTCAAACGTTGAAGCAACGTCAGCAATAGAGGTTGACCCAAGGAGGTATAGAACATCCTTGTTAGACTCAATGTCGCAAACTAGCCTTATCACTTGTTGATAGGTGTTAAAATATAACCTGTTTTCAACGTTGAATCAATGTATCAACCCTATCTGAAACATATTTTTCGACGTTGATGATCCTGAAACTGCGGTTGAAACAACGTTAAATTTGGGAAGTTTAGTTCACATGTCGCGGCTTGTTTTGAGCCCATTAATATGCAATTTGAAAACAACGTCAGGTGCTTGATGCCTTATTATTACGTTGACATCTATAGTCAACCCTTTAACTGCCAACATAATTAAAGGTGGTATTTAATGGGCCAATAAAAAAATTAGGAAAACGAATATAATCCTGACCGGTAGTTAAATGAATTTGAAATGTCTCCATCTATAATAATTTACCTGTTCGTAGATTACCAGGTCGTTTCGTCTGACTTCTGGCGTCATCAGCTTCATTAGGGGGTATCCGAGCAACACAGCATCAGACTGTTTGAGAGTGGAGTCTGAAAATATTCGATATGGTGTGTACATTGCAAACATCATATTTGATTTTTTTTATTAATCCTAATAGATACAGAGGAAAACATAGTTTAGAAAACCTTCCCAAAGTTTTTCTTACAAACGCTGGTCTATAATCACCACTTGTCCAGCCAATGCTGAACCCACGCAGAGCAGAGCAGAGCTCGAGCAGAGCTCTAACCTTGACAGCATGCATATACTAGGCCTATATACACAGATAGGTGAGAGAGGGTGATGAGAACATGCATATTAATCAGCAGCAGTGAATGACGACAGCATTTGTGTAGTCTCAGTGCATAAGGTCACACTTGGGTCAGATGGCATTTTAGTCGGTAGTCGATGTGATTGGTCCAGGAGATATTTGTAGTGTACACAGAGCAATACATCTTGAATTAAAGGCGTTTGCATGCCGCACCCAACTTGATGGTTGAAGATGATACTCATATACACGAAGCTAAAAAATGTCACTTGATATACTAGACTAGTAAACATTGCATTTGTCTTTTGTAGAAAATAATAAAGTAAATTGTTTGACACAACATTAGGGTTGGCTGCAGTATGTTACATCAATAAGTTTGGCTGTAGTTGGTTACATCACTAATGTTGGCTGTAGTTTGCTACATCATTTGGCTGTAGTTTGTTATGTCATTAAATTTGGCTGTAATTCCTAGTGTCAAATTACTAGTTTGAGAGAGGTTGGATGTAATTTAACACATAATTAGGTTGGTTTTATTCCCTCACAACATCAAACATCCAAGTCCTGAATATTCAGTTTTCAATCCCACATCACACCCTATAAGATTCATATTTCGCAGACGCTGGTCCAACACCGATTCAACGTGTCGTACTTGCTATTAAGGATTTACCACAAGTAAAACGAATTATCCAGTTTTTTATGAGTGGCTGTGTTTTTAACGTGATCGTCTGAAAGACTTCAGTTCAATATTGAGTTTGTGTCTAATTATTAAAATAAAATAATAAACGTTAAATAATTATACAATTACCACATAAATTACCATTAGGGTAGTGATTCCATCATACATCAAGCCTTCAAAATAATAAGCATTTGTTTTACAGCACCCCCACACACATTCTCTCCACAATCAAACATTTATTAGTAAGAATTAGTAAGAGAACATATCCATGTACTCACTAAATGGGTCAAAATCGTCATATTGGGGATGGTAGCCTATTTCCTCATCAAAAGGGATGTACATATTATCTGCCATCCACACAAATTCATCTATTTCATCATCTTCCGCCGGAGTAAACTGGCTGTTAATAAATATTTGTAAAATCACAATACAAAGCTTACACTTTATATAATCCCTAGAGCTCTGATTTATTCAATAGAAATGTTTAGTCATTTAAAATTTGGCTACCGCGATCCACAACTTTGAGTGACTAAAAAATATTCGCATTTTCTGAAATTAAGTCATTAGATAATATTAGTTTCATAGATTTAGGACATTTTTAGTTAGAAAATCTGGTTACACAAGTGTGAATAGAATCACAGAAAGGCTACCAAAGTCAGTAAAGTGGGAATCAGTGCTCTGGGTGGAGGAGGAGAGGGGAGGGGGTTAAAGACAAGGAGAGATCCACTCACATGTTCATTTTATCTCTGATGTAGTGAGGTGTCTCCAGGGCAAGCTTTGCCACGTAATTCGTGTACACATTATTGTTGACGTTGTATACGTTTTCATCTGGTCCCATCACACCTGAACAGAAGTATACATATGTTATGTACACGTTATTCTGGAATAACGCGACGTCAAGAAATTGGACTAATACAAAAGTTCATTGAGTAAATGAGTTTGAGAGTATCATTGTCACTTTGCTATATAAAGACGTTGCAATATGTGTAGGCCTATGCACCAAACGAAATCAGGTTCTGCGTATAACCAGGAAACAATTTATTATATCCTCAAACAAGAAACTTTTTTTAATGTGATCCACTGTAAAATATTGTTGACCATGTAGACACCTTGGACATTAGTGTGGGTCCCTACTCTGCAAATATGATAAATTAATTCTATGTTGTTTTAATGTCCGCCCAGCGTTGGTGACCAGAATTACAGCAACACTGGACATAGTTCAATGCCTCGTGTTTGCTGGTTATATATATCAAGCTTTGGTCTTGTATTAGCACATGCTTTTATGCTAATCGCAGCAATTCTGCTAACCATTGCATTTAGTTCTATATAAAACTTTCTTCTTCAAATCGATGCCGAGCTGTCATTGAAACTGCTATGAAACCAACGTAAATCTATAAGTGGTGTTGTCCTTCAAACTCGTGGGCCTATAGTATGAAGCTGATTTTCCCAAAATAGCAGTAAAGCAATTACAATCTTTCCATGCAGTAAGGTTATACTGAATTGTTATTTTTATGCGGAGGCCATAAAGTAGAACACGTTGTCTGGCACACATAAAATCAATAGTGAACCAAAATTATTATCAGATTATTTCTAGGTAAGTAACTCTATGTCACACAATGACTGCAAAACTAAAAATATCATTTAAAATGTTCTTTTAAAAAAAGTCAAGCCAGTTTATCCCTAACAAGATTTACTTCACATACTTGATTTTATAAGGTCACAGAAAAAATATATTTGAAATAAAAGTGGTCAAATTTAAAGGCGCATTCCCAGGCAAATGGCATGTTTTTGTTTCAGCTCTGTTATATCATTTTTGAGTGTTTGAATGAGTGAAGGCAACATTCCGATAGATTACAACTTTTAAAAACATCGGTTGGCAACGTAATTAGGTTTCGAAAAAAACCTGATTATGACAAGTTGTCGGTCATTACATTTTTGCCTTTTAGATCGACCTCTTTTATAGTGTAGTTCTCAAATTTTTGAGAGGAAAAAGACACGACTCAACAATTTTATAATTTCCTTCTAATTTTTTTTTAAATATCATTTACTAGCCGTAATCTATGACAAAAAGTTCTTAACTCGTATTAGGATAAGTATGTAAGGTCTCAGATGTATCACATCGTCAAAGACGTTGCTAGTTTAATTACAATGTCATCGGAAAACCACAGGTTAATGGCGCTTTCCCAACGGGTCTCACATTTCAAAACACCGAAGTTCAAGACACTAAATTCGGCCAATAGACATGTTTTAAATCTTTGCGGGACATCGTGATGATCGCCAAAATGCACAGGTAATATTCATGGGATCTTCGTGGCTGGTGTAGTGACAAAAAGGGAGGTGTTGATCTTTTCAAAGAAAAAAAAACAAATAAACATCGGACCCTTCATCTGGACACAAAGGGGCTTTGTCAAGGCCATTATAATAAAGAGATGGTTGTTATTAATTGTATGAACATTCCAAAATACACACTTATCGGGTACATATCTCTTTCAAATGGAGGCTGGAGAAAGATGAAATTGATTTACGATGATATAAGCCTAAATAACACAAATTTAAACTTGTTAAATTTTTAAGTTCGGGGGCAGTTGGGCCTGTTACTTCAAATAGTTTTTTTTTAGCTATGTGTGGGCTCACTGTGGTGGAATTCAGTAAGAAGTATTTAATGCTCAGGTTTTAAAATTATTCATTACCATAGACCTATACCATTGTTCTAATTCTATCACTTACCAAATATTTGACACCCCACCTCCAAATCACTACAGTTTGTTCTGCTGCGCCAGAAACGCCCAATCTCCATAGATAATAATCGTCCCTCTACATGTCCAGTATCGGATACCGCCTTCAAATAAAATATATTTAATTAAATCATTTTTTTTTTTGGTACAGAATTTGTTTTCTCAATTATGTTTTTGGTATTTCTGCGAACAAATAAGTCGACCAATTGAATTATTCAGTCAAATAAATTGTGTTTCGCTGCCGCAAACCACAAATTTAGGTGACTGAAAAATACTCAAATTTGTAGTATTGTCACTTTCACAGATATAGGATATGTTCAGTTCTAAAAACTGGTTACACAAGGTTGTTACTATTGTCAGAATAGTAGATCATGAAGATTGCTTACACAAGAGCGAATAAAACACAGAGACGCTACTATAGTCAGTATAGCAGATCTTAAGACTGGTTATACAAGAGCGAATAAAACACAGAGACGCTACTATAGTCAGTATAGCAGATCATAAAGACTGGTTATACAAGAGCGAATAAAACACAGAGACGCTACTATAGTCAGTATAGCAGATCATAAAGACTGGTTATACAAGAGCGAATAAAACACAGAGACGCTACTATAGTCAGTATAGCAGATCATAAAGACTGGTTATACAAGAGCGAATAAAACACAGAGACGCTACTATAGTCAGTATAGCAGATCATAAAGACTGGTTATACAAGAGCGAATAAAACACAGAGACGCTACTATAGTCAGTATAGCAGATCATAAAGACTGGTTACACAAGAGCGAATAAAACACAGAGACGCTACTATAGTCAGTATAGCAGATCATAAAGACTGGCTATACAAGAGCGAATAAAACACAGAGACGCTACTATAGTCAGTATAGCAGATCATAAAGACTGGTTACACAAGAGCGGATAAAACACAGAGACGCTACTATAGTCAGTATAGCAGATCATAAAGACTGGTTACACAAGAGCGAATAAAACACAGAGACGCTACTATAGTCAGTATAGCAGATCATAAAGACTGGCTATACAAGAGCGAATAAAACACAGAGACGCTACTATAGTCAGTATAGCAGATCATAAAGACTGGTTACACAAGAGCGGATAAAACACAGAGACGCTACTATAGTCAGTATAGCAGATCATAAAGACTGGTTACACAAGAGCGAATAAAACACAGAGACGCTACTATAGGCAGTATAGCAGATCATAAAGACTGGTTACACAAGAGCGAATAAAACACAGAGACGCTACTATAGTCAGTATAGCAGATCATAAAGACTGGTTACACAAGAGCGAATAAAACACAGAGACGCTACTATAGTCAGTATAGCAGATCATGAAGACTGGTTATACAAGAGCGAATAAAACACAGATACGCTACTATAGTCAGTATAGCAGATCATGAAGACTGGTTATACAAGAGCGAATAAAACACAGAGACGCTACTATAGCCAGTATAGCAGATCATAAAGACTGGTTATACAAGAGAGAATAAAACACAGAGATGCTACTATAGTCAGTATAGCAGATCATACGAACTAGTTAAAATTGCGCACGAACTGTAATAATATTTTTGTAATATCAGTATTGTTATGCTAAACCACCTGTACAGGAAGGGTTAATGTTTAAACTGCAGTGGAGTGGTTTTTAGTGGAAGCAGGGAATCTATAGGGATGGAAGCTACCCGATTTTGAAAAATGAACTATTAAAATATGCAGATAGTTTATATCAAGTGCAAATATATAGAAGTCCCTTATGGGATTGCAACCAACATCTGTGTCTTCTGTGGCGTACAGGTACTGTAACAGCGCATGCGCCACGTCAGCGGTCACATGATGCTGGTAGTCGGAGGCTGGATCCCAGGGACATGTCTCTGCTCCTAATGGTAGAACACAGGAAAAATAATAATATATACTTTATCTGCTCTTACACCTGTTTATGTCTATAGTTACTCACCAGGTGGCTGTATGACTGTAATCCACGCGGTATTAAAGATCCAGACATGTACCAAATTTACATGCAAAGGTTACATGTAGGCCTTCAGTATATAGTACTGACCCCGGTTTCACCAGCCTGACTTAAGTCAAAATTTTGTCTTAAATGTCAAGACGTGATCCGCTGTACTAACAACTAATCAGATGGCTTAAGCCTGACATAAGTCTACTGACTGAAGTCCACGTAAAGTTCGTGAAACAGGCCCCATGTTGATTGCATTCAGCTTGAGTAATTACAAGATTATGGATACTATTCCAACTAGACACTCACCCAACACTGTCTTAATGTTAGACCAACGTCTGCGACGCTGTCCCAACATTAAACCAACATTGGGTGAGTGTACAATGTTTGCTGAGAAAGCCCTCCTGTCAATACATGCGTGGGGGTCATCTGTTTCGAGCTCTTCGCATTTAATACAATCAGTTTGCTTCCAACCCAGCGCCCAGCTAAGAGAATTGGTGGAATTATTAACTGTCGCTCAAGTATGTAAGCTTGCTATGACTTTGGAACTTGTTCTCAATGTGGTGTTGAGTATGAAATGCATATGACCCACTGGCACTATTGCATTCTGGGAGACCCATGTCCTTCGTATTTTAGGAGTTGACTATACCTTAAAATATGGTTAGGGCCTTGTCTCAAGACATCAGTTTACATTCTTTACAACTCACTTCATTTCCTACACCTACCCAGTAAACACCAAACATTAGTATTATATGTGTACAGTGTTGGACCAACGTCGAAGACGCTTGGCCGACGTTGTACACGTGTCAGTGAAATGTTTTGTGTTTAATGGGTAGGTGTAGGTAGGAGATGAAGTCAGTAAACACACAACAGTTGTATAACACGTGCACAATGGCGGACCAACGTCGAAAACGCTGGGCCGACGTTGTACAAATGTTATAGAAATGTTTTGTGTTTGCAGGTAAGGGATTAATTTATATCGACATTGTTCATGAACCTTATTTAAGGTCATGCTCGTTAATTTGTCACCCACTTGTTGTTTTCATCCACTTGAAGTCGATAATTGCCACAGCAGTTCGCGGCTTTTAGTGAATAAAGATTTGAAAAGTAAAATGCATGCTTTAGAAGCTCTTATTTTGACAGCCTATTTATTAAGCCGGTTATTTTTTACAGACTTTAAAAATATTCCAAATATGGTGGACTATCTGTATGGTTTATACTGCCTAAATTTTAAAAAGATTGCAAAATGTGACTAAATTCCATAGAATTTACCTGTGTGTGCCATCTCCCATGGGTATTTTATGCCATCGTAGTTTTCACGTAAGGCGTTTTGTTCTATTTCTGCCTTTAGCTGATCCCTTGATCTGTTTCAAATAACAAGAATCACTTGGAAAATGTATTGGTGTTTTTGCATAAATGAAATTGTTAACCCAATAATAAAAATGAATCAGGTTTGAAAATGACATTTTAACTTTTCTTACAAAGAGCTGGCTAATTAAATATTTTTTTAGCTGATACAAAATTCGCATTTGTGAAACAACATATCTCATTGCCGGGTCTAGGAGCTAATAGGGGTTCACCTGGGGCATGCTAAAAGATAATTTTGGTAAACATAGGCCCATTTAAGGGCCTCGTTAAAGCATTTTGCAAGGACATGCAATATTTAAAGAGAAACAAGGTAGATTTAAACGACAGTGCTGCATTTGATACATTTGAATGGAATTTCAACGTCATTTTTCAAATAAATAAATAAATCAGCAACAGTGCTTCATAACATAGTTTTTATGATATTGAAAATGTGTACCTCGAGGCCAGCATGATAGGGCCTGTCTCTGGATAGAGTAGTACGATAGGAGGCAGCATCCATGTATCCATATCCCAGAAAATGTGTCCGGAGTAGTCATTACACGGACCACCGGGATCCTCACAGATGCGACCTCCCCGGGACAGACCGGCTGTGATGTGGAAAGATAAAAAATACTGACAAAATAAACGTGGAGCCGCGCTAAACGGTCCACCAAAAGTGGTCTCATTAGCCATGTAGTCCCCCAAGTGAAATTAGCCATTACTAATTTTAAGTCCTGCTATAATATATTCACATGTTTTAAATAAAGCACTGTTAAATTACCACAACAAAAAATGACCCAGAACCAAAATAAAAATGTAGCTTTATAAAAAAATGAGTAATAATGATTTAATGTTCCTAACGATACGTCCCAGCCAGCAATATTTTATTGACTCAATGCTGGTTCAATGTTGGTATATCGTCTGCTACGCTGGCCCAGCATTGAACCAGCATTGGATCACGTTTCCTGTTTGCTGTGGTCTACCTACTTGGGCTCAAGCCTCCAAAATCATTTTCATTTGGCGATGATGGAAGATTGCTGATGATATAGTAGATGGCGGCGTTGGTTGTTTGGGCGACGTACATGTTGCCCCTGATATCTATGTGCCCCGCCGTCCACACAGATTCCCACGCCTGTAATATCATTATGCAAACAGTGCTCATTTAAAAAAGGAAATGTAGAGAATTTAGAGTTATATATCAGATCTGCATATATCAGCCTTATTTAAATGTTACTCCCTGATCACTAGACCTCTTCATTCTTCATACATCCCTGCAACCAACACGGCATTAAGAACATATTGCACTGGTGCTAGGAAATTATCGTACACACTGTCATATCTGTTCTACCTGGCATCCTACTCATGTTTACGTGTGTCAAGGCTATAAAGAGACTTTTATATATAGGCCTGGGTCGATACTGATACGTCCCAGAGTGAACTCCATTCACTCTTCTGGCAGTGGAGGGCACTCACAGACACTGCTCGGCTGGCTAGCTTCCTGCTTCCTCACTGCTGTCTGCGGTTTTGGCGCCTCGAGTTCAGCCTCTGACAATTCTAAACATTTCCTGGTCTGTGATTTGTCAATTCCTATCATCTCCGCCTGGTAACTATTATTTGTAAACCCAAGCAAAAATATCAGTCCCTAAGCCTGCCCCTCCTACCCCTCACCGATGTATCAGTGAATGAAATCCATTACATGGAGTATGTATTATGATGTACTACATATAGCACACGATACACTGGCAGAACAACATGTTCTTCAAAACTGTGCATGGTTATGTTGTTAAGAAATCTCCAACGCAAGTGGTCTATCTGCATCCGTTCATTTCTCTATTGTGACTTACTTACTCGCTATTGTCTATCAGCTGTTGTTTATGTGACTTAATCGATTATGATCGTATATCAGCTGTTGTTAATGTGACTTACACGCTTATGATTGTCTATCAGCTGTTGTTAATGTGCCTTACGCGCTTTTGATTGGCTATCAGCTGTTATTATGGTGACTTACTCGTTTATGATTGTCTATCAGCTGTTCATATTTTGACTTACTCGCTTATGATTATCTATGAGTTGTTCTGCAGACACAGAGCGTGCAGTCTCCAGTGTGTTACGAGCTTCTACCTCGTCTTTGCTGATGGACACCAGACCTGTCCACACCAGCTCATCCTCGCCATCTGCCACAATCAAATGGAAAAAAGTATAATTTATCGGTAATTCTTGCACCGTTTAACTCCCGGTGCAGGGGCTATCAAATAGTTTGTCTTTAATATTAATGTTTTTTCTGATATATGAGCATATAACAGAAAAAGTTTGAATCGTTGGATTCGAAATTTTCATGAAAAATTCATTATGAATCTAGTGTAAAATCAGAAATATTTATTTTGCACACATACGCGCCACTAGAAAATAAATGGTGAACAAAATCCACACCTAAAGAGTTTACTAATCTTATCGATTCAAAACATCCCCCTGTCTGTTTTCATAATAATTTAATATAACTTAACTGAAATTTCCATTAGTCCTTCTACTGCTTATTTAAAAAAGTTTTTCCGTCACTTGAAACTGGTATTGCTAACGCAATTCCCAGCTTCAAATTGACGAAACTATTTCGAATATGAAAATGAAATGAAAAACTTCTAACGCGCCTAAATCCTCGGTGTCCCGAGCTCAGAGGCTCAGGCTCGTTATCATTGTCCGTTTACCGTTCCAATTCGTAGATCCAGCATGCCGGAACACAAAAGATTTCGGTTGGAAAAGCTTGGCCCAAATATAATTTCTTCATTTTTTTCCGAAGATTTAGATTTTTTTATCTGAAGAAGGATACACTTTATTCCAGAGCTTGGGGCCGCAACCGAAAAAGCCCTTTCACTCCATCTTAGAACTCACTCTGGTAACAAGCAGTTTATCATCATCTGAGGAGCGGAGATTACGGGTTCTGTTTGATTGTTTAGAAGATTATAGAGATAAACTGGCTGACATGTATGTATTACTTTATATAATGAGGGTGCTTATTTTGTATTTTATTCTGAATTGAGCAGGGAGCCAGTGTAGGGATTTTAACAAAGGTGTGACACTGCTGAATCGTGGAGAACGGGTCACAACCCTGGACAAGAAGTTTTGAACACTCTGAGATTGTTTATTTCGCGATTTGGGATGTTATAGAGAATAAAATTACAGTAGTCTAGCTTGCTCGACACAAGTGAAGTTGATATCGTCCTAGTCACTGCCGCTATGTAACATCTGCGCAAGCGAAGCAAATCTTGTATGATAGTAGCATGCTCGACAAACATTTGATATATGTTTCTTAAAATTGAAATCCTTGTCAAATTGTACCTCTAGATTTCGTGCCGAATCATCCGATGTTACATTCTGATCAAGTAATTTTGTGGGGAAATATTTCTTAATTCTTTCTCGTTGTGATTTTGTGCCGACTAGTATAAATTCTGTCTTGTCAGGATTCAATTTGAGTTTGCTAGCTATCATCCAGTCAGAGACACCATGCAAACACTGCTGGACCAACGACAGTGACATCTCAGGGTCTGTCTTGGAGATAGAAAGATAACTCTGTCTGTCATCAGCGTACAGATGGTGGCAGATGTTATGCCTACTTAGGGGCTTTGTATATAGAGTGAATCAGAGTGGTCCCAGGACAGAGCCCTGGGGGACACCGTAATCCGTCTTGAACGGTTGCCCAAGTTCATCCAGAAGTTTAACCCTTTGCACTCGATTAGATAGGTAGGAACGGACCCAATTTATAGCTGTTCCAGAAATATTATACCAGCCAGACATGAGGTCAATGATGTCCAAGGTGTCAAAGGACAGGTCAAGCAAGACCAATGCTGTGGTCCTGTCACTGTCCATGCTAAATATTGAAAAATAGATTAAATACTTGAACAGCGTTGCACAACATTAAACTTATCAATTCCACACGCATTTGATTTGGCTTAAAATAGCATTACAATATTATTTGAAGGTATGAGTGACCAAAGTAGAATATTGTTGTCATACTAACCTGCCAAAGTGAGAGACTCGGGAATATCATCCCAAAATATATGGACTGTAGTTAAATCACTGTTTGACGTCTCTGGGAAGTTGATTGTACCGTGGGTGTGCCTAAAACAGTTGGTATAATATTATCAGAATCTCATTTTCAGCTATCCAGTTGTCTACTACAGGCAGACTTGTGGCCTTTATCAATTTAATAACATATTCAATGGCGGATCTGGGGAGCTATGAGGAATAAAGATGTAGATGTGGACCAATATAGGCCCATTCTAATGTGTTCGCGAGCATCTTCTAATTATATATTTGAATATTAATAATAATAATAATAATAATAATAAAATCTTTAATAAAAAGAGGGTAAACCCAAAGAGCATTTGCCCATCTTTCTTATTGGGGCCCTCAGACATTAAACTATACAAAACATAGGTAATAATATATAAAATATTATTATTAAATTGACTTCCAATTAAACACGAGATATTGACTTTATGTTGAGGATATATTAATCCACCCTCTATGACGCTGTCCTAGGATTGGACTAACATTGGGTTAAGGACTTAATGTATCGTGTTTGTTGGATTGGAGTTACTCACGCTGTACTGGCATCATATCGATCCGTGACCAGTGTCAGGTCATTGGTGGTCATGTCATTCAACACGTCTAGGCTAATCACAACGTCACCTGGTGAGTTGCCTAGTCTGTGCAGAGACACCTGGTGAACTAATAGGCTTCGTAACTCACGATGCGCCATGATATGTTGCTCGACCACGTAGTCTGTGTTTTCGACGATGTGCCCCTGAATACCTGACATAGAAATACATTTAGTTGAAATATTTATTAATAATGGGATCCATCCCAGGTAAAACCAGACGTGTATCAAATGTTGGTTTAACGTTGGTCAGCGTCCCAGACGTGGACCAAATAAAATTTTATCTTTATTTATATAGTCAGTGGACTATGGACACAATAGACATAGAGGCCCGTACCACCAAAAAGAAGCATTTAACCAACGTTTGACCAGTGTTGACCCGACGTGTTAAACGGTGGGCCAACATTGGTCAAACATTGGATCAATGTCTCGTGTTTGCTGGGGGCCCACTAAAATTAAAAAGGTAACATTTTGTGAACATTTCTAATGGGAATGAGAGAAAGATAAGATAAGCATATATATAATCTCAATTTGACGATTTTAGGTCTCATGGACCCTAGATATTAATGTATTTGATATATAAAATATCCTTGATATTAACGAATCGTTTCTGCCACTTTGTATAATATTACTACCAAATTGTACTCACCATGGTACATATCCAACCAGTAGGATTCCGTTCCCGTAGCGCCTGATATTGCAACGTTCAACATTGACGGAATTCTAGCCCTTCAAGATGTAAGAGACGATATAAAGCATATACTTAATTTTTTATTCTCTGTAATGACTTTGTAACATCATTAATTGATGTGCCTATGTTATAAAACATTGGGTTCTCATAAAGGTAAAACAGATTTCTAACACAACAATCACATTACAATACAAAAATAAATCGCATCAAATGGAATCTTATGTGAAGTATCCATTACGACGTATTTTAACAATATTTAACATTACATGTGGAATCGGAGGAAACGCTAAGACGTCGGTTCAACATTAGGCCAACATAGGTGGATTGTGTGGTGTTAGTTGGGAGAATATGAGCGCACCTGTGGCTGTCCTCGTAGTAACCATTGTAAAGATCATTCAGGAATATGGCATCTGTCCATGGCTGGGTGGCCACAATACCATTGCCAACCGTGGCCTTGAACCGGTCATCTTCTGGAAGACTGGACACACATTTATAGTGTAATATAACATACATGTACATGTAAGATAACATGACACAGCGCAGCACAGCGTAGCACAGCACAACGCAACTCATCGCAGTGCAAAACAACAGAACACGGTGTAGCACAGCACAACACATAGTAGCCTACAGCACATGAGAACACAACAAGACAAAACACAACATAAGTATTAACATAACGGAGCATATCACAATACATCATAGAACAGCATAACACAGTAGAGCACAATAAAACACATAACAACACAACATGATGAAACACACCATCACACAATACAACAATTTGTGTAGTAAAATACCGTGTCAAGAGTGTCGAATGACTGCGAGGGATAACAAATGGATATTGGCATTCTACCTTTGTCAAGGTCATGTGTGCTATTCTGTGTGCTATAGATGCTAATGCAACAAAATTACCTTTCACAATGACTGTCATATAAAAGGTTACGTTCATTTAAAAAAGGGGTGGATTGTTTAAAAATAAGTTTAAAACGAATATATCGTTGGAGGTATGATATATCATTCAATGATCTTATCTGATGTATTGTTATAAACTTCACTATCTTCAATTTATCTGAGAATATTCCAGTATGTAGAGACTATTGAAGATACATGTAAGATATGATATATATTCTGATCTGATTACCTTTATTAACGCCATAGAAAGATCACCAAACCGGTGCTAACTTTATTAAGTAGGCCTATATAATTAATTATTTGAAATATAGAAAAGTCATCTATAAAAAAAGGTACAGGATTGGGTGACATGCAGGCACTCTTTTTAAAAAGTGCAGCAACTTCATTATCAGATTCTATAGTGAAAAATAGGTAGCTTATGCATACAATCAGGTGTTTTCCCACATATGTGGAAACATGCCAAAAATATTCCACTTTACAGGAAAAAGTCCCAAGATGATGTGAATAATTGCAGACAAATTTCTATTTTTGCGATTGCTTCCAAACGATTAGAACAACAAGTTTATGTTCATTTGTATGGATACCTTTACTAACAAAATTTATTAAATAAAAGACAATCCGGATTTAGAGCAAATCACTCATGCCAAAGTGCATTAACTTTGATGACTGAAGAATGGCTTTCTGCATTATACACCTGAGATCAACTGGGCCTACTCATAGTAGATCTTTGCAAAGCGTTCGATTTGGTAAATCATGAGGTCTTTTTGGAAAAAATAAAGTTGTATAAATGCAGAGAAAAACGCAGCATTGGTTTTTATCATATCTCAGCGATAGGAAACAATATGGAAAACAGGAAACAATACAATATCCGAGGCAATGCCAGTAATATGTGGTGTGCCACAGGGCTCCATTCTGGGCCCTTTTCTGTTTCTTATCTTTATTAGTGATATTGCTCTAGAAGGACACTTGAGCGATATTTGTTTATTTACAGATGATGCGGTTATAAGTAAATCTGGACAAAACAAAAATAAAATTAAAAATAAATTACAACCTTGTGGCAACAGTATACATACATGGTGTCGCCAAAAATCAAATGGTTCTTAGTATTGAAAAGACAAACACCTTATTTATATCCAGTAAATATAAACACAACTCACAAGTCACCTGCGGCACAACTAGTTCAGTAATGATTGACCACAATAAATTGGAAGAGATCGAAAATGCTAAATTGTTGGGCGATTTTGTTGACAGTACACTTTCGTGAAAAAAACAAGCTGCTCATGTAGAACAACGTGTCTCTTTTACACTTGAATACGCAAATATCTCTCGCTTAAAACTCGAATTTTATTTTACAATTATTATATAAAACCTATCATAGAATATTGCTGTATAGTTTGGGGAACTGTGTGTAAAGATAATGAGAATGTCATAACGAAATTGCAAAAGAAAGCGGCCTGACTCATTTTAGATAATGATCCATTATCATCAAGTAAAGAAATGTTTAAAAACTTAAATTGGCCCCCATTTAAAGAATTAGTCAAGAATAAACAAGCTTGTCTGATTTTAAAAAGTACAACAGACCAAACACCTTCTTATAGTCAAGATTTGCTTACAAATGTAACAGATTGTGTAAGTTATAGCCTCAGATCATCAGCTCAAAATAAATTGTACCTTTCAAGAGCACACACTAAATCCCTGTCATACCTAGGTGTTAGTATATGGAACTCAATTCCCAATGACATTAGACACACATAATCTTTGTCCCAATTTAAAGTAGAGTACAACAAGTTATTCTTAGAGCATATTATACAATGTAGTTAGCTCTATTTTAAGTTATGTTATATTCTGCAATGATATTTATTTTATGTACCAAATTCCCAAACGGTCAATGCAAATTGTAGTGTTGTGTAATTTATGTTGTATATTTATTTGATGTCGTGTGATTTGTCGTCACATTTCCAACACATTGTGATTTTATTTTATCTTCATCAGAATATTTTTTAATACTGTTTCTTTTAGTATGTGCGTAATGAAATTTTTTATGCATTGCACTTGTCATATGCACGGAAATGTGTATATGTCATCACATGTACAGAATCGCGATTTTGTTTTTAATTTTGAAATATTGTATATTTATGTATGTTTTGTATATGTTGAGGGCCCCAAGGCAGATGAGGTTTACCATCGTGAAATAAAGCTATTATTATTAGTAGTATCAATTTTGTCAAATTGAAATGTATATAGTGAAGTGTAGCTGATAAAAAGTCTTTAACATTCATATGTTTGGCATATATGTACATGTATTTTAATTTTGGCCGAGGCTAGGTTCAATATGGAAAAATATACACAAAATGTGTTGGCTATGATATTTGCGTAGTCTCTTTTAACTTTAGATTGCTGAAATACATGCTTGAGACTAGTTCATGTATTTTAAATTTTATGTTTGTATTTTTCGAAAATTGATCAGTTGTTCTTTCGTTATGCCATCATCATGCTGGTTTTAATATTTTGTTATACTGTATAAATATACTTACACTTGTGATTCCAGTAAGAACTCTGGAGGGGCTTGTGCCAGACACTGAGCGAGTAACAACAGAAACACACACTGAAAACAACAGTATAACTTTGTACGTGCATCTATCTCTCTAAGCGGGGGCTATAGCAAACAAGCTAGTTTTAACTGCATTCAGAAACTGGATAATGCTATAAAATCATCAATTACAGTGAATAATAAAATATTAATGGCTAATATTGATGATATGCAATATCTTACCAGATACATCATGGTTGCAGCTTCAGAAGTGATGCTACGTGATGGAGTAGTTTATATATATGTTAAGAAGTGTTAAGATTATGAACCCTTTATGTTCGGTATCGGAGTACTTTGGTACACTTTTTTCAATATGCAGGCCCACCTAACTATTTGAATTTAAGCATTACTTTGCTATAGAATTTAACAGTATCCAACACAGGTTGATAAAAAAGTGCCGAATAGCAGATTTATTATTGCTGCATGGCCACACATTTATTCAAGATTCTTTAATATGTATTTTAAATACAAAAGTTTGTTATATTCCGCTCTCAAGTGGTAAGATAACGAATTGTGGGCCATGTGGTTATTTTCTCATTCAGCATATCATTGTGATGAATAATACCAAAAAATCTACACACAATGTCGCTATATTTGTCTTTGGGATGTCACCATGACCCTGCAAACACAAGTCGCCGAACCAATGCTAGTTTAATGGTGCCCCACGGTGACTGTGTACCACGCTGGACCAACCTTAGACCACCTTTGATCCAACATCTTGTGTTTGCTGGGGACATGGGGACATAGATGGATGGATGGATGGACGATGCAAACGTACAATAAAGGTGTGTGCGCAGAAATGGCAGCGGGGATGTATGCACAACAAACGATTCGACACGTACGATCGTATAGATGGGTGATTGAGTGAACGAGCTTCTGGAGGTCAGATTCAAGGTTTTTGTCTCATAATTTAAGGGTCGTAAACATCAGTGTGTTTAAAAATTAATTATCAGGTAGTGTAGTGCTTAATTAATAAAATGATAGGTAACATAACTATGCGTGAATGACACAACGGACACAGAACGTTGAAACAGAGCTCATCATCTCTGCTTGAACTGCGTCAATGATGGGCAGAATTATTTTGGTACGCGAAAACGAATTCACAAATACAGCTGATTTATTAGAGGATTTTCAATTTGAATATGTTTTTTTATTTATAAAAGCTTCTATATGTATTTACCATTTAGCTTATACTTGATTGGTACAGCACACATCAGCTAAATCACAATGTATATGTCTTGCAAGCCAGCATTGACTGAATGTCTAGCCAAGGTCAAAGACGTTGGTCGACCATTGAGACAACATCTATACTTTGGTGTTTTGCTTGATGGTTTGCGCCGGAATAAATTGGTTTGTTGTTTTTCTGCTTTGATTAATAACACATTCGCTGTGTACTCATTAACACAATGTAAAAATTACAGTTACGGATATATAATGTCGCTGCTGTTAAAATAAATAAATTAGTTTTGTTTCAGATAAAGAGTGTGCCATCTACCCAAAAATACATTGATATAGAAAACATGGATAAGTACTTGTTTTCAAGGCGATGATGGCTTAACGTCCGGACTTAAGATTATCCCTCCTACGTGCTATGGCAGCTAGCTATCTCATTTTCATTCAATAGACATCAGCATGTAAGAAGATATTACTACACAAAGTATTTATAATAATAATAATAATAATAATAATAATAATAATAATGATAATAATAATAATAATAATAATAATAATAATAATAATAATAATAATAATAATAATAATAATAATAATAATAATAATAATAATAATAATAATAATAATAATAATAATAATAATAATAATAATAATAATAATAATAATAATAATAATAATAATAATAATAATAATAATAATAATAATAACAATAATAATAATAATAATAATAATAATATTAATAAACCATTTTTATAGCGCCATGTATCTGTCAGACAATTACAGGCGCTTCACATTATATCTATAATAAAAGCCCATACCCAGGCAAATGACATGTTCTTGTTTTAGCTCTGTTATATATTTTCGAGTGTTTGAATGAGTGAAGGCAACATTCCGATAGATTACAACTTTTAGAAACATCCGTTGGGTGCATAATCATGTTCCGAAAAAGACGAATTATGACAAAATGTCGGTCACTACATTTTTTTCTTTTAAATCCACCCGTTTTTTAATTCGGTTGCCATGTTTGACAGGAAAATGACATCGAATCACCCAATTAATTATTTCCTTCTGAAGATTATTTTTTATAATTTACCAGCCGTAATCTATGAAAATTTTTTCTTAATATCGTATTAGGATAAGTAAGTAATGAAATGAATCGGGCTTTAGGCCACCTTTGTGCACATATAGGCTAAACTGGGCCAGGAGAACCTCCAGAGGATGGTGAGATGATTGAGATGACACTGTCCTCCAGACACAGGATTCGAAATTCGAGCCCTGGCGGTCTGAGGCCGAGCACGCTACCTCTCGGTCACGGAGGCTCCCCACAATACTAACTTCCACACGTGGATGGGGAAGAAGCAATTTTGTTTCTTTCAAACCGCCGAGACCGGGAACCGAACCCCGGACTCTGGCGTGAAAGGCAGCGGTGCTAACCACTACCCTAGGGCCCCCGCCCAGGATAAGTAAGTAAGGTCTCAGATGTGTCACATCGTCAAAGACGTTGCTAATTTAATTACAATGTCATGGGAAAATCACCGCTTGATGGCGCTTTCCCAACGGGTCTCACATTTCCAAACACAAAGGGTCAACACCTCTAAACTCGGCCAATTGACATGTTTTACATCTTTGTGTGACATCGTCAACATCGCCAAAATACACAGGTAATATTCATGGGATGCTGGTGGCTGGTGAAGTGACAAAAAGGAAGGGATTTTCCTCAGTGTTGGTTCTTTCAAAGAAAATGACAAATCAACATCGGACCCTTCAAATAGACCCACAGCTAGCAGGTTTTATTGCAATATAATTAAAGGATGGTTGTCAGAAATTGTATGAGCATTCCGAAATACACACTTACCGGGTACATATCTCTTTCAAATGGAGGGTGGAGAAAGATAATATAGATTACGATGATATAAGCCTAAATAACACAATTTTAAACTTTAACACATTTTAAGTTTAAGGCACTTGGGAATGGGCCTTTAATGAAAAACCAAACATCGGCAAATGCCATTTTAAAAATATTTGTTTTTAACACTTTCATAAATGTGGACATTGATGACATTGTTCTCATATACAGGGGGAGTGAATTCCATAAACTTGGAGCCTTTACTGAGAATGCTCTATCCCCATAAGATTTGAGACGGGTACAAGGCACTACAAGTCCCCTGATGACCGCAATGGTCTTGCTGTTTGATAGACCTGCACCAAATCACGCAAGTAATTTGGTGCTAGCCCTTTCAGTGCTCGATAGGTGATAAGTATAATTGTATACTTTATCCTATATTTGCCAGGTAGCCAGTATAGTTTATGGAGGACAGGTCTTATCGTAATCGTGGTGGTGATTGCTATCAAAATGATGTCTTGTGTGTGAAATGTGATGTAATTGTGGTTGTGTAAGCTGGTGATCATGACCAACATGATGTCTTGTGTGTGAAGTGTGCTGTAATCGTGATGGTGTAACCTGGTGATTGCGACCAACATGATGTCTTGTGTGTGGTAGTCTTGGCAGGTAACGTGGTGATTATGACCAACAGGTTGGCTCGTGTGTAAACGACATTAACACGTCAACGTCATGTGACGTGTGTTGTAGACATGGCAAGGTAACCGGGCGATAACACGGTAAATAATGATTGTTCATAGGCCACAGGCATTTTATTCGCACATGTACCAACCCGATGTATAAGCCTGGTGTAAAGTCTGGAAATATGCCCCCTCCCAGATTATACCCGAGCAGATTGCGGGCGTCCCAGAATCTACCCCGAGGTAGATTAAGGTGGCCCCCAGAATCCCTCCCTCCCAGGATCTACCTCCATTTTTCGTGATTATGTATCTTCACTCCCACGATCTACACCCCCTCCCAGAATATTTAGGCCACCTCCTTTTCCACAACTAAGTCTACCTTAATCTACAGCTCTCAGATTACGCCCCTTTTTTCCACACCTATGTCTTTCAGAATCTACCCCTCCGTCCACTAATATAGCACCCTTTTTTACAACTATTTGCAACGCTCCCAGAATCCACCCTCCCTTTCCACAGCTATGTGCCCCTACGGTGTATTTTCACACTCGCTCGCCCCTTGGTACAACATACGGCGTGTTTTCACATTCGCTCGCCCTTTGGTACAACCTACGGTGCGTTTTCACATTCGTTCCCGCTTTGGTACCACCTACGGTCACATTCCTTCGCGCCTTGGTACAGCACACGGTGTGTTTTCACATATGTTTGCGCCTTGGTGTCCCTCGCCCCATGGTGCAATACAACGCTCCCAGAACGTACCCCTCCTTTCCACAACTATGTGCCCCTACGGTGTGTTTTCACATTCGCTCGCCCCTTGGTACCACCTACGATGTGTTTTCACATTCGCTGGCCCATTGGTACCGTTACTGTTTGTTTTCACATTCGTTCGCGTTTTGATACCGTATGCGGTGGGTTTTCCCATGTATAACACGTCAACCCAACTGATAAATAATCATTACTGAAGAACGATTCAACTCTTAAACAAAGGATCGCGAGACATCTTTGTTCTGATAAACAATAAACAGTGTTTTTGCTGACCTATAAACAACTTATTTTTTAGACTTAAGACAATAGTTTATTAGCCAGCATGTTGTTGTCTTAACGGTCCACTTCTAGCCTATCTAATATAGGTCATCTACCAACTGATGCTATTGTTATCGTCATATAAGCCTGTGATAAAATCACTGATAACAGTTTTTATGTGGTGTGAGACAAAGTGTTTTACATGTAGAACGGTTTAACAATATAGGGGCGATATTTAACTCTCCTTAAAAACAGCACGTAAAATACATTATGATTGTTCTCATTCAAAACAATTTATTGTCAAGCAAACGTTTTCTCTATCTTGATGAAAATAGTTTTGTTTTCTATATGCCAGAACTGCTTGCAACAATTCATTATCTGGAAAATAATTTATAAAAGCTTGAACTTTCGTTTTAGTGGAAACTTTACATTGATAATGAAGAAACAACAAAAAGTGGACGTTATCCATTTCCTATTAATACATGGGCTAGTTAGATTAACACCCTGCATTCAATGGTAATGAACAGTAATGTGTGTGCGGCAAACATTATTATTCATTTCAATTCAAGACAACATTGTAAGGCATGACTTTTTTTTGAAAATTATTAATTTCTGATAAAATGTGCTAAAAGGTCACGGTAATTTTTATCGTTGTACATATATGATGTGGACGTGAATGAAAATCTGTAAATTTTGGTACAAAATGCTCCTTTATGTACGTGCTTGTGCTGGCCATATGTTTAAACACGTTTCATAATATTTGAGTCATCATGCGATACGTGTGCGTTTCCTTCGATCTATGTTTCGTGTAAAAAGTAGTTAAGTTTTACTCACTTTGGAGCTTTTGGTAAAACGATTGGCGACGATTGGCTACCTATCTGCAGCAGATCTTGAACACGCCACAAACGTCGCCAATTATTTCAACAAAGTTACAAAGTGGGTAAAATTTCACCACTTTCTATATGACACATGGAAGCACGAATAAGATATTATATTATACCACAAGAACGGAATCTGTATGTACGTCATGGTTATGCAGACCACCTTGCCATTAATGGATCAACCTAATATTTAGTGGGCATTAAAAATAGTAATTAACCTAATTGGTTTTCCATTATTAATCTAGGGTCAACACATCTTCTCTACTGTAACAGCATGATATGGACGGATGTGATTATTGTCATGTAGGTCACTAGGCAAAAAACCTTGAGAGCAAACATAAGGTTAGCGACAGGCTATTCAGTATTCTCTACCAAGTTCGGCTAGCGTGAGTTGCTCATTTGATGACACTTGCTTGATCTGCATGTGCTGCTTGATCTGCATCTTCGTTCATGATCCGTACTTATTACAGTAAAACTGGTGAAACAGCCGAGTTCCAAATTTATACGGCATATTCACAGTCGTTAGGACATTAAATCAAGCACATTGTAGGGCGTAGTCCAGCTGGTATCCACAAAGGCAAAAGGCAGTAGCTGCTGACTTAACCCTCGAAGCGTTGAATTTTTTTATGAAGACCTCGGAGGCCAAAAGTTTTTTTTCAATTTTAAATCATCATAAATGCCTTCGCTAGCTCTTTCTGATTCATTTGAATACCTATGTTATGGGTCTACGACCATTAGAAATATTTTTATTATATTTGGGCTATGCCCAAATATATTGAGTTTTCAACGGAACTTTAAACTTTATTCTTGGCACGTTTTTGTAAGACGCTATTTTTCTCTGAGTTTTTATCTAATCAACTTGAAATTTTGACACAACATTCACAGAGTAGTCAGGAGGGGTGCTATGACTTTCCTAAGTCATCCATCATGTTCTTCCGGATCTATCCATGATTTCATGGATCACTATACTCTTGAATGGCAACAGGCAATTTCTGCTTACTTGTAAAGTGAGCAGATACTGCACTATGCTGCTCTTTAAATGCAAAAGGCAGTATCTGCTTACTTGTAAAGTGAACAGATACTACCTTTTGGCTCGCACGGCAGTAGGCCTATAATAGGGTCCAATGTTGGTTCAAAAGTGTACACGTCGGGTGATTCTCCATTCATTGCCAGGAGGGTGAACAGGGAGCCCCTATGTCTCTAACGATTCCACCCTTTAGTCTCTAGATTTGATAATAAAAATAAATTTACCCAATGTTTCAATTCCGAGGCCAGCGTCGCAGACAGTGGTCCTGTATTGAACCAATATTGTGTATTTGGTATGGACAGTTGGAACATTTTAAATTCTACAACTAAAATAACAGTTGCAATTCTATTCAAACACAAAATGTTGAATCAATGTTGTTTTGATGTTGGGCTAGCGTCGCGGATAGTGATACAACATTAAGTCAACAGTGAGAAAAATCAATGTGTGTACTGGGCACTCTGGATGCGATTGCATTTGACAAACAAATATATATCTATTTAAAAGTGCATAAGGTCAGTGGGGACTTCTGAAATTTGAAGTCCGAAGTCTAAAATTCCAGTTCGGAATGGCTGCCAAAAAAACCATACGCGAAATTCCAATCAATCTGTCATAATAAAAATAACCCAACAAAATTCAAAATGGCCGCCACAAAAACTCATACAACCTAGCCCAAATATTATTGTTACATGAAAAGTCACAATTCATGTCTAGTTCTTACTGTGTGGGGATCGAATTTAGACGTCAGAATCTGACGTCTATATACAGACGTCAGATTCTGACGACTAAATTCGATCCCCGCTCTGTAAGAGTTGAAAGTAAGCTTTGCACCGCAGAGCCGGCGGCATCATTAATTGATCATTTGTGATCATAATATGATGAACATATTATGTTCATAGTTGTGTTCGGCAGACATCGTTAATTTCCCTGATTACAGGGTCACTCATTCAGACAACATTGAGTGACCGACACATGCTTCGATAAAAATATTGCTGTATCTATGGTATATATTATTATTGTTATTTTATATTATAGGCCTACATATTGTTATTACCTCTACTTAACTTCTTGCTAGTGACACATATGCATATGCGTAATATCATTTTGAATAACATTAATAAAAAACTACAAATTTAACTTGATACATTCCGAGCTTCAATTTGATCTATACTTATATCACACACTATGAGGTGAGAAATTCTCATGTAGTCACCCCAACCTTTAACCCTTTCAGTCCCCACGATGCATTAAAGCATCATTTTGCATCTCTGAAGAATAACTTATTTATCTAAAATCTAGGGGGTTTTAGATCGAAAATGTTTATGGAACTGTTTTAATAATAGCATGTTTTTTTTTTACCACCTACTTCAAGGGCGGGGGCCCTAGGGTAGGCCTATACCGCTGCCTTGCAAACGTTAGGTCTCCAATTAAACAAATATGAATAATTTTCGCCCACTTGAAGTTGTTTGTCGCGGTAGCAGACACAACTTCAAGTGGATGGAAATTTAAATAAATTAATTTAGCGATATAAAGGTTAAAGGGTCAGTGATTTCACTAAAGACTGTTCAAAACACTGATAACAGCGAATAAAGAAGAAGGGCGAGGACAGGGTCATCGAGGAGAGTTATGTTTAAAATGAAGTCTAGATGTAAATGAGGTTTGGCTCTTTAACTCTTAAAGCACTGAAATATTTTTACACAAATCATGGAGATCAAAGGGTTTTTTCAATTTAAAATCATCATAAATGTCTTAGTTAGCTCTTTCCGCTACATTTGAATAACTATGTTATGGGTCTACGGCCATTCTAAATATTTTTTCTCTTACAGTGCGGGGATCGACTTTAGTCGTCAGAATCAGACGAATAAAGTCGATCCCCGCGCTGTAAGGGTTAACCCTTTCAGTCCCCACGATGCATTAAGGCATCATTTTGCATGTCTGAAGAATAACCGAATTTTCTAAAATCTAGGAGGTTTTAGAGGTAGCGTGCTCGGCTTCAGACATCCAGGGTTTGAATTTCGAATCCTGTGTCTGGAGGGCAGTGTCATCTCACTCATCTCACCATCCTCAGGAGGTTCTCTTGGCCAAATGTAGCCAGTATGTGCACAAAAGTGGCCTAAAGCCCAATTCATTTCATTTTTACCACCCACTTCAAGTCAATGGTGACAATGGTAAATTCAGGATTGAAAGGGTTAAAGCGCCAGACCCGACTATAGTCGTTTTTAATTGTGTTTATTAGTCGATCAAATCACTCATTGGGAAGGAAATGATCGCTTAAACTTCGAGATTTGAAAATGTTTGGTCTCCAATTAAACAAATATGAATAATTTTCGCCCACTTGAAGTTGTTTGTCGCGGGAGCGAGATACAACTTCAAGTGGGCGAAAATTTTAATAAATTAACTCAGCGATATGAAGGTTAAAGGGCCAATGAATTTACTAAAGACTGTTCAAAACACTGATAACAGCGAATAAAGAAGAAGGGAGAGGATAGGTTCATCGAGGAGAGATATGTTTAAAATGGAGTCTAGATGTAAATGAGGTTTGGCTCTTCGACCCTCAAAGCGCTGAAATATTTTTACACAAACCAAGGAGAGCAAAGGTTTTTTTCAATTTGAAATCATCATACATGTCTTAGTTAGCTCTTTTCGCTTCATTTGAATACCTATGTTATGGGTCTACGGCCATTCTTAATATTTTTTCTCTCACTGTGCGGGGGTCGTTTTTAGACGTCAGAATGTGACGTCTCCAGACGTCAGATTCTGACGACTAAAGTCGATCCCCACGCTGTAATGGTTAATGATGGTAATGAGCCAGTGTGTCTGCAACAACTGGCAATGTGTGCCATTGAACCCTCTCAATATATATAAATACGATAATCAGCAGATGTCACACGAATAATAAACCTATAGAAGACATGTGTCTTGTAGTCTAAATTGTAGTCTAAAATTCTAGTTTGTGGGGCATCTAAGTATGTGAAATTGCACGTTTTTTCATGCATTTAATAGTGGAATTTGCGTCAGCAATTCCAGCCTCAAATGCATCAAAAACAGCCCTGAAGGACTCAATCGATTTGATAAGGTTGTAAGTGAAGGACCAATACGTGATTGGACAAAATGGTCATTTACATATCAGATGTCAAATTTGCCACCTTGAAACACCAAGCACATCTGTTGTGGTCAGATCACGGATGAGATTTGTGTATGTCACCATTTGGTGATTAAAGGGTTATATCTGCCAGATACGACTCTTTAATCATAAAGGCACTCTCTTATTACGTGATACTTGTGGGAGGGAATCTTCTGAATTATCATAACGTATGATTTAAATATATAAAATGTGATGAAATTATTTGATTGGCTCTCTGCAAGCCGAAGAGGTAGAAAGCCATACAGGCCTATATGCGCGTAAAATATTACGCATTTTACTGATTTTATTTTGCGTTACAAGTAAGCTTTATCCACAGCACTACTTTCTCATTGCACAAACATGATCAAGTACGATATTTAGAACATAACCAAATATTATATGGATATTATCTCAATTGCCGTATTTCTTATTTTGGACATGCATGTCCGAAATATGAAATCCGAAATTTCGGCTTTATCTTTCGCTTAACTGGTAAAAGCGCAACACAAAAAATAAAAAACATACACAGTTCTAGTTAACGGACATGTTTACACCATATGGTCATATTAAAAAGCCAAAATAAAAATACTGATTTTGTTTAATGATTTTAGCCTGATTGCGTCGCTTTAAGCTTCTTCATCGCATTTATGCATTATATAGTACATTTAAAATTGATTATTGAAGAAAAAACTGGTATAAATTAATCCTCCACAATAAAAGAGCTTTGAGGTTCATTCTAAATATTATACCTAGGTATTTAACCTGTGAAGCGCTGAATTCTTTTTGTAAAATTCATGGAGACCAAAGGGTTTTTTCATTTTGAAACCATATTAAATGTCTTAGTCAGCTCTTTCCGGTTTATTTAAATACCTATGTTATGGGTCTACGGCCATTAGAAATATTTTCACTCTTACAGTGCGGGGATCGACTTTAGATGTCAGAATCTGACGTCTACAGACGTCAGATTCTGACGTCTAAAGTCGATCCCCGCGCTGTAAGGGTTAATCAAATCAGGGCATTTTTATACGCTTTGAGGTGGATATTATGACAGAAATTCACACCTCAAGGTGAATGAAAACGACAGTAAATAGCTGTGAGAAATTGAGATTCCTTGCTGTGAGTTAGAAAGGTTGAGCATGGAACCCGCATTTAAATACACGGAACACGGTGTGTGGTGTTACAACCACACACCGACTACCTGACTACGCATGGACCTCAGCCCGCATATAACTCGCTACACAGGTGTCTGCTGCACCCCACCCCTTTCCCTCTATGATTTGTTGCGGAGTTTTAGAAAGTCAAAACTATGTGCAGGAAATGTCGGCTGAGTAGCAGTGCATGGTCTAGACACTTCGCATTGTTGAGAGTGTAGCAATAAAATGTGACTGAGTAACTGAAATCTTGAACACTTATTTTCGTTACAGTTACAATTCATTTTAAAAATATTTTAACTATATAGGTATTTTGTTAATTTACAATTGTATTTTAGATCTTCATTTTTTATTTATAACTATTTTTTTGTTTAATATAATCTAAAGAGTATATTTTTTTTCTAAATAATATTTAAAAAAGGGTTAAAAAAATTAAATTAATTTAATTTTTCCAAAGAAAATTATTGATAAAAAAATAAATCTGGTGTCATGATAACCGAGATATTTCTCATATCGCCTGCGACAATCACTGCAATGGGAAAGCCAGTCGATCATCGCAGACGGTGAGCAAGCATTAATCGGCATAGTGTCAACCGCATGGGCATCATCATCACATCACTAGTAGCCTAATTAACATAAGTGTGGAAATAATACAAGTGAAAACGAGAATATAATTAGGAACTGCTAAATAATTAAACCTCGATGGATCTTATTTCTAGTAGATTTACTGATTATATATAATCATCCCAAAACCAACCCTCCTTTTATCATTCTTCTCCACCTAATTTACACCTAACATTTTGCCTCACAGGTCAGACACAGAAGTAACCATCTATCTCCCTGTTTGATTTACACTGCCTACGGGTACTTGTATCACATTACATTGTACATTACATTGTATCATATCATGTCATACAACGACTCCTGATTTTACTCACATTGAAATTACACTCAGTTTTTGCTTGTACATCTTCGTTAAATAAATAGACTTTTATTAAAAATAAAGACAGCGTTCATGTCTGCAGCGCGCGGATTTCTGATCCCCTTCCCCAGAGCACTGACTGACTTCCAAACAGTTGAACGCCCTCATAGAAAATCTGTTTTAATTTCTGCAATGTGAGAACAGGTGTAAGGTATCTCGTATGCATTTGATCTGCTGCCTGTAATTAATTACTGCCATTTAGAAAGTAAGTGACACACAATACGCCGGCGGCACGTACTGGCTCACCTTGCCCACCATGATGACCGCACGGTGGACATGGCGATTCTGTCTGTTGTTTAATGAATTCTTAGCCGCAGCCCTTTGATGTCCTAATTTTTATTGCACACGAGATGGGATTGCGTATAGCAATCCCATCTCGTGTGCAATAAAAAATGAGCGTGTGGTTTTCTTTTATCTTCGATTTGATTAATAAAGCAATCTGTGCAAAAATGTTCTAATTATTTTGATGCACCTGATTATAGTACTAAATGGGAAAGGCAACATCAATCTACGCTTTTGAAGTTTTTGTTTCAACCCTTTAACCGCCAAATTATGCAATTTGAATTTTCACCCACTTGAAATTGTGTCTCGCTGACGCGATCCACAACTTCAAGTGAGTGAAAATTATTCAGATTTGACAAAATGAAGGTCAACTCTTCTCAAATACTGCTGATTGATGTCACATTTTATCTTTAACATGTTCAAAAGGTGGTACATAATGTGCTGATAAAAAAATGAAAACCCGAATATATGCGGCACCGGCGGTTAAAGGGTTAAGATGAGTTGTTGCAGCACACAAGGTCGCCGTTCAGAACAAACGGAGCTGACACAGCACTGTAGAGCTTACGAGCGTATTTTATGAATGAAGAAAAATATAAATTATCGTTGCATCTTGAATGCACAAAATCAGCAGCTAAGAAAATATAGGTTTTCACAACATCGCAACTATAAAAAGTCAGCCATAAGGAATACAATTATTTAACTCACATTGTGGGGATACATAAAACCAGTCGTGTTAAAAGCGAAAATTGTTACCAAAATCAGGAATAAGTCAAATAATCCCACCATTAGTGATACATATTTTGTGATATTCTAATGGCATTTATTTAAGGTTGTAGATAAATTGTTTGTTACACCATAATTATCACAAAAAGACACCCACTCGTATATGCTGATCTAATGGCAATAATAACGTTTTGACTGGCTCAATTAAAGTTTTGTAGTATACACATTGTTGTATTATGTTAATAAGGTAATAGTAATCAAAATATATAATAAATCCGAAATTAATATTCCCTAATACTATTATTATGTATTATATTAATATAAAATATTATTTATTAATTTTACTATGTTTTATAATCAATCTCTAATCAATATTAACGTTTCAGTAATTTGTACTCTTTAATATTAGCACTCACTCACTCACTCACTGCTGTCAATATCCCATGGTTTTGAACAGCTTGAGTAACTGCGTATGTGTGCACCAAGGAAAGATATTAGCCACAGCAGGACTTGAACCCAGTACCCCTGTGTTTTTAGCTGTGTTGTCACCACGCAATATATATTGTGTTTTGTTTTATTAAACGTTCTTCTTCTTCATCACGCAATATATCCGCATGAAATACAAACGATCAATCTCTTATCAATATTAACGTTTACAGTAAGTTGTACTCATTATTATTAATATGTTTTTTAAATAATAAACATACTGCTTTTGCTAAATATTGCTAAAAATATTTTTACGACTAAAGACATAGATATCTCTATTGTTATATATTTTTACAAATGATGGTCTAACTAATACTTTTAATGTTTTATCTATATTAATAATTTATTATTTAGTATTATAATATTATGCTGACGTTAAAAACCATGTAAGTGAATATTGAAAGATTCTTTTCAACTAGTTCTACTAAAATGAGCCGTTCGGCAAAACCAGGCCAATGCCTCTTAGGCTATCTACTGTTCAATACCCACAGGACATTTGCCCTCTGCTGGGCCAATGCTGGGTCACCTTCTGTGATGCTGGCCCAACATTGAACCACTACAAAGCGAATGTTTAACAGGTAGTGGTATTGCAATATCACCAAATTTGTTTGTGTGCATGTGGTTCTCGCACAACGAAACTAACGCCTGAATCATTATTGCAAAGTCAGCCAAAAAAAGACAACTTTCTACCAAAAAGCAACATCAGTTAGCATATACCCTTGGAAAGGTATCACGAGGCGAATAATAGGAAATAAATTCTGAACAGAATTGGCAAATCAACCCTTTGTGTACCATGCGTCCAGGGAATTATGTGACTCATATATTTGGATCGCATACCTCATAAACGAACAGAAGATGCGTTAGCAGCATCCTTTTCACTTTGTAGGCCTACCTCATAGGGATGCTGGTCCATACTATGACAAGCTAATAAAACATTACACATACAAAATAAAATTAATAACACCTTTCTTTTCAATAGCACAACAAATATTTGCATTTTCAAATGTTTTAAAATCTATTTACTTCGTAAATACATTATCAGATGAGGCATTGACACAATGCTGAATTGATGTTGGCCCATCGTCTACGACGCTGGGCCAACATCAATTCAGCATTGTGTGAGTACCTCGTGTTTTCTGGGGTCGACCCGTGGGGTTCGCCTGTCTGCTAGAGGGCAGGTAAGTGGGGTGCTAGCCCAGCACACATTACATCAACTCAGAGCAGTATCAATGTTGGCCCATCGCCTGCGATGCTGGCCCTACATTGACCCATCAGTGAGTTAATGTCTCGTACTTGCTGGGAGGAGGGGTCAGAGTCCAGCGGGTGGCCAGTCTTTGTGCGGTCACTTCCCCTGCTGCCCCTCACGCCATCTGCCGATGACATTACGTGATCAGGGGGTACAGATTGCGCACCCCCCTTATATCACCCCTAACCACAGTAAAAAAGCCGTCCAGCTCTTTCTCGCACCTCACTCAACCACATCCCCAAATTCACAGAAAACTGGTACTCGCGAGATTCGTATCTCCCATAATGGCGTCACTTCCGGTGGCCGTTACGCCATAGTTAATGACAAATTAAGAACACATACCGAACCTTTTTTAAAGTTTTATCGATGAGGCCCTCAGTGTTTGCACGTGTGTTACACAAAGTGTATATGGTGGGCGTGGGGCCATAGACCACGGGTCACGGTGGGGGGTGGTGGACCCGGGGTCGCGGGTGTGCCCTGTGGGGTAACAAAGAACCGCAACAGGTGGCTGGGGTGACGGACGGTGAGGTATGGGGTAAGACCCCAGGTTAAGCTGCGGTCAGCTCTCACCCATTCCGTACACAGATCAGTCGCTATTTTTTATTTCCACATTTGCCGAGCGGGAAAGGCTTTGAGCTATATAGTTAGAATTCAAAATTAGACCAGTTATTCTGCTATTTTTTCTGAGTTAGAAAATATCACGCTACTGACGACAAAGATTTATTTTTCGATTGAAATTCTGTGATCCTGTGATTGTTATTCGTCCCCGTGGGTAAAGTCTTCATCGTCCACTGACCATAGTGATCCTCTGCAGAGTCGAAAGGCGATAACTGCTCACTATTCAAGTAAGTAGTTACCGTCTTCTGGTTTTGCTGAGCAGCACAGTGGTGTTGTGTAAGTGACAGATGGTGGATTTACAGACCACCACTCATGTCACCAAACACCAAACGCTCCCTTAACGTTGGCTTATTGTTGGTCCGCGTCCACAGCGCTGGCCCATCATTCACCAGTACTTTGTCTACATCTCCTGCTTGTGATGTAAACCCCTCCCCCCATACTAAATAACAGTCTCGTTGACAAACGACAGTTCACCATTTTTACCGTCCTATATAATTCAAATTTTGAATTTGATTTTATTTAGATCGAAGTTGAGTTCTGGAGAAAACCTGAATGTTTTTTAGATCGAAGTTTAGTTCGATAGGAGGTAGGCCTACCGTACTTTAATGGGGTTTTTTTAGAACGACGTTGAGTTCTAGAGGTAGGCCTACCGGTACTTGAAGTATTATCTTGGTTGTTAACGTGTCAAATAATAAATAAGTAACAATAATGTTTTGACTAGGTCTTATGTGTTTTGTGGAGGCCATTTAGACTTTTGTTGGGTTGTTTTTATTATGACAGATTGATTGGAATTTTGTTAATGTTTTTTTTTTGCAGCCATTTTGGATTTGAATTTTAGACTTC
>OZ024906.1:27080110-27087610 GCA_964017125.1 Flabesymbios commensalis | reverse complement strand
TATTTACTACTTAGATGCAAGTATGATGTTAATATAATGACATTACTCTTCACTATTTCGGTGACAAATATGATGTTAATATAATGACATTGATATTTACTACTTAGATGCAAGTATTATGTTATTATAATGACATTACTCTTCACTATTTCGGTGACAAATATGATGTTAATATAATGCCATTGTTATTTACTACTTAGATGCAAGTAGGATGTTAATATAATGACATTACTCTTCACTATTTCGGTGACAAATATGATGTTAATATAATGACATTGTTATTTACTACTTAGATGCAAGTAGGATGTTATTATAATGACATTACTCTTCACTATTTCGGTGACAAATATGATGTTAATATAATGACATTGTTATTTACTACTTAGATGCAAGTAGGATGTTATTATAATGACATTACTCTTCACTATTTCGGTGACAAATATGATGTTAATATAATGACATTGTTATTTACTACTTAGATGCAAGTAGGATGTTATTATAATCACATTACTCTTCACTATTTTGGTGACAAATATGATGTTAATATAATGACATTGATATTTACTACTTAGATGCAAGTAGGATGTTATTATAATGGCATTACTCTTCACTATTTCGGTGACAAATATGATGTTAATATAATGACATTGATATTTACTACTTAGATGCAAGTAGGATGTTATTATAATGACATTACTCTTCACTATTTTGGTGACAAATATGATGTTAATATAATGACATTGATATTTACTACTTAGATGCAAGTAGGATGTTATTATAATGGCATTACTCTTCACTATTTCGGTGACAAATATGATGTTAATATAATGACATTGTTATTTACTACTTAGATGCAAGTAGGATTTTATTATAATGACATTACTCTTCAATATTTCGGTGACAAATATGATGTTAATATAATGACATTGATATTTACTACTTAGATGCAAAATTTCTATTCACTATTTCGGTGACAAATATGATGTTAATATAATGACATTGTTATTTACTACTTAGATGCGAGTAGGATGTTATTATAATGACATTACTCTTGACTATTTCGGTGACAAATATGATGTTAATATAATGACATTGTTATTTACTACTTGGATGCAAGTAGGATGTTATTATAATCACATTACTCTTCACTATTTCGGTGACAAATAACTTGATAATATAATGACATTGTTATTTACTACTTAGATGCAAGTAGGATGTTATTATAATCGCATTTCTCTTCACTATTTCGGTGACAAATATTATGTTAATATAATGACATTGTTATTTACTACTTAGATGCAAGTAGGATGTTATTATAATGACATTACTCTTCACTATTTCGGTGACAAATATGATGTTAATATAATGACATTGTTATTTACTACCTAGATGCAAGTAGGATGTTATTATAATGACATTACTCTTCACTATTTCGGTGACAAATATGATGTTAATATAATGACATTGATATTTACTATTTAGATGACAAGTATGATGTGAAAATAATGACATTTCTATTTACTATTTAGATACAATTATGATGTTTATATAATGACATTGTTATTTACTACCTAAATTCAAGTATGATGTTAATATAATGACATTACTCTTCACTATTTCGGTGACAAATATGACGTTATTATAATGAGATTGCTCTTCACTCTTTTGGTGACAAATATGATGTTAATATAATGACATAGCTCTTTACTATGTAGATGAGGGTAGTTCTCAGCAAACACGAAACGTACACTGGATGTTGGGCTAATGCTGGGCCAGCAAATAACTCAGCATGGGATGAACATGTAGTATGTGTTGGGATACATCAATCGTAACTCGGGTGATTCTGGATTTCCTACGGTACTGCCACTGTTTTAAACGTAGTTTAAAGGTGACATATCACCCTTTATATAGCATGAATAAATTTGTGACAAATAAATCAAAGTTGCCACAAGACGGGCACAAGTGTTTCCTTATATGGGGTGATCGGCTATCATGTGACCCTCTGAGAGGGTCACATGATAGCCAATCACCCCATATAAGGACATAATTATTCATACCATATAAGGGGTGATAGATCACCTTTAAATATAGTAGTTTACATGTGAAGATGATCTTTGCCACCGAGAGAACGCGACATCACGAATCACTCCTCTTTAATTAAAACAGCCAGTCTCGTTGACAGGTATAAAAAAGGTGGGAACTACTGGTTGCAATTTATCATGTTTAGTTTCTTCAATTTCCTTGGTTTCTTCCACAGGTGTACTACTTTTACTGTTTGTAATTTAGATAATTACTTCTATTATATAAATATGCATATTTTACTTTTTTACCCGATATGTTACCTATATATATATAGTGGCGAGTATTGTTTAGATTAACTGAATCAATTAAACTGAATTGTATTTTTATATGGGATACGCGGCACAATCAACACCTTGAAGATGAGCGATAATGAGAAAAATACCTGGATTTATGTTTGTCTATAAAAGTTGTGATGTAAACCAATAATTTGTTATATCTAAATTCCGGTTGTTTCATCATGTTCATTACTGGACCTCAAGAGGAAGAATTGCACTTTTATATTTTCCTTACAAATGGTGACCGATTACCTGTTAATTAATATTATCTCACGCTATACCAGAGCATGATTATTATGTTAATTAAAATGGAGAGTTTTGTACACCAGCTCAGATATCTGTCACGTGAACTGGGTAGACCCATATTCCAACGTACAAAGCCAAAAGACAGTAACTGCTTACTTTACAAGCAAGCGGTTACTGCCTTTTGGCTTGTCGACCTATTAGTCACGCCTTTCGTGAGTTTCTCTACTGGTGACGAAGGTGAAAATTAATAATTTAAGATTACAGCGCACCGTAATTCTAGCTAAGTGATGATAGGTGATGCCGCAAGGTGTCATAGGGCAGTGTATTATATATAGGTGAGGCTTATTCTGCTTTATACAAACGCGAAAGACAGTAACTTTCTTCTCGATATGTACAACAGTACTGTGATAGATTTTGTGGCTGCTGTAATTGGCGGGACGGTGGATGACAATTCCCAGCTAACACGAGACATTCACCCAATGCTGTTTCAATGCTGGCCCACCGTCTTCGACGCTGGTCCAACATTGAAACAGCATCGGGTGAATGCCTCGTGTTTGCTGGGTTAATTCTGGTTGATCTCGGCATATGCACCAGACGTTTATCCAATGTTGGTTTAATGCTTGGCCTAGGTCAAAGGTTGAGATAAAGATGCCCAGGGGAAGCTCAAAAACATGGCACATTGACCAACGTTGGTTTATCGTTGGGCGAGCGTCGGAGATGCTTAGCAATCCTTAAGCCAGCATTGGTCGAAACAACAAAGCACAAGACAAGACAAATTACCATGATACAACACAACACAATACGATGCAACACAACACGAGACAACACAACACAACACAACACAACACAACACAACACAACACAACACAATGCAACATAACATAGCTCAACATAGCACAACACAATACAATGCTACTCAAAACCACAGACATACAATCAGTGGTGCAGGGTAACCCCCATGTCCTCATTTTAAGACATCAATTAAGAACGGCGTCTTTCATGTGGTTAGTCGTAGACGTTGGGTCCATTTATTAATTATTTATATAGCTATTTTTCTAACATGTTTCTAGGATTAATGGAAGCGTCGTTTGGATATTTCTTGTCCAGATAGACAAAACTGCACAAAAAAAGATGGAATTGCTAGTCTAGTTCCTTTTTTATGGTATTTGGGAAACTGCACAAGGTGCAGGGACAGTTCAATATCAACCAGTTTAATTATTGCTTAAATATCGTTTTTATGAAGTTAGCTCTCTAAAAGTAAAGGTTGTGTTTTATGGGAAATTAATCACTGGTTTTCTATGTTTTCATTTTAATATGTTTTTAAGAAAAGATATTTTTTTTCATTTATTGCTATAAGTTAGGTATATTAATGTGCTGGGGCCAATTTTTTTTTCATAGACGTGCTTACCGTTTACATTTGGCCATTATGTAGATTCGGTTATCCACCAATGAATACACAGCAATCTGTCGCAACTTCATAAATATACTGTTCTTCTGCTCGATCAAAGATAGGGGGGGGGGGGTAGATGACACCCTGATTTCCCACTTGTGCTACCGTATTGTCAGCTTGTTGTTTTGCTCATTTTTAAGGTGGAATTACTGGCGCAATTTCCAGCATCAAATGACAATGTTTTTTAATAAACATCTCCAAATTTAAATTATTTGATCCGCTGAGCATCTACCCCAAGCTATATCTTATCAATTTCATTGGAATTTTGTTTAGTTTGAAACGTATATATTTATGGTCATAGCAGCAATAGGGTTAAAGCTTAAAGTGAAGTGAAGGGAGTCATTCAGAAACATGATCAGATCAACTGTAGAATAGGTGTGCATCTGGCGAACACATATTTTATTATGTAAAGTTCCAGTTGGTATGAATGACGACATATCTTTATGGTAATCAGCCCTGGTAAATGGATTGAAGTGAACTTGTGTAGACTACATATCCATAATAAAAACGTGATCGCTATATGTTTGCATGGGGCAGATATCACATAAATACATAGCTACCCTGAGTCAGATATCAGAGAACAATATGTCACCATGAGCAAGATATCTCAACACTACATGTCAACCTGAGTCAGATATCTCAACACGACATGTCAATCTGAATCAGATATATCAGCACTACATGTCAACCTGAGTCAGATATCTCAACACGACATGTCAATCTGAATCAGATATATCAGCACTACATGTCAACCTGAGTCAGATATCTCAACAAGACATGTCAATCTCAGTCTGATATATCAGTACTACATATCAAAATGAGTCAGATATCTCAACACGATATGGCAACCTGAGTCAGATATATTAACACTACATGTCACCCTGAGTCAGATATATCAGCACTACATGTAAACCTGAGTCAGATATCTCAACACGACATGTCAATCTGAGTCAGATATATCAGCACTACATGTCAACCTGAGTCAGATATCTCTACACTACATGTCATCCTGACTCAGATATCTCAGTACTACATATCAAAATGAGTCAGATATCTCAACACGATATGGCAACCTGAGTCAGATATATTAACACTACATGTCACCCTGAGTCAGATGTCTATGCACTACACGTCAATCTGAGTCAGGTATCTCAACACGACATGTCAATCTGAGTTAGATATATCAGCACTACATGTCAACCTGAGTCAGATATCTCTACACTACATGTCACCCTGAGTCAGATATATCAGCACTACATGTAAACCTGAGTCAGATATCTCAACACGACATGTCAATCTGAGTCAGATATATCAGCACTACATGTCAACCTGAGTCAGATATCTCTACACTACATGTCATCCTGACTCAGATATCTCAGTACTACATATCAAAATGAGTCAGATATCTCAACACGATATGGCAACCTGAGTCAGATATATTAACACTACATGTCACCCTGAGTCAGATATATCAGCACTACATGTAAATCTGAGTCAGATATCTCAGCACGCCATGTCAACATGAGTCAGATATCTCGGAAATACATGGCTGCACTGAGCCAGATATCTCAACACTACATGTCAACCTGAGTCATATCTCAACACGACATGTCAATCTGAATCAGATATATCAACACCACATGTCAAGCTGGGTCAGATATATCAACACCACATGTCAACCTGTGTCAGATATATCAACACGACATGTCAACCTGAGTCAGATATATCAACACCACATGTCAAGCTGGGTCAGATATATCAACACCACATGTCAACCTGGGTCAGATATATCAACACCACATGTCAACCAGAGTCAGATATATCAACACCACATGTCAAGCTGGGTCAGATATATCAACACCACATGTCAACCTGGGTCAGATATATCAACACCACATGTCAATTCGGGTCGGATTTATCAACACCACATGTCAACCTGGGTCAGATATATTAACACCACATGTCAAGCTGTGTCAGAAATATCAACACCACATGTCAATCTGGGTTAGATATTATATCAACACCACATGTCAACCTGGGTCAGATATCTCAACACCACATGTCAAGCTGGGTCAGATACATCAACACCACATGTCAACCGGGTCAGATATATCAACACCACATGTCAACCTGCGTCAGATAACAATGTGCAGGACGAGTGATGGATTGATTTGCATTCAGCGTCTAAAACTCATTTGGTAATAATAATGTTTAAAATATCCAATTCATTTCGATGATTGTAATATTGTGTGATGTGGTGAGTTAACGGGGTGTCTTCTTTAATCATTCTCTTATTCCCTTCTTGTCCTTTACTCTTTCTCGTGTTTGCTGGGTTTGTCGCTTGTAGACATAATGTTAGGACAGCTGCGGCACCCGACAGGCTGGCTGTCGTTTTTTCTTTGAAATATCACAGGTAGGTAATCTCCTAAAAGCTGGCATCACGCGGGAACAACAATCATCAATAATAGAAAGGTGCCACACCAATCCCCGATACAGCCACAGATCCATCGGTTAATCGCAGGGCCAGCATCGCAGACGTTGGGCCAGCAATTAAGCACCTTATAAGGACACACTTTGTGGTGTGAGCGATCACATGGTATGATCCACGTGACCTGTTTGGTCCTATCATCACGCGTCTCGTGTTACACTGATTTGAATACAAGCCGTGGGAAGTGGTAGGCAAACTGACATTTCTGCTGGTTTAGAGTTACGCAATAATGAAAGGAGAGCTACCGATAAAAAACTCCGCGAATAGAAATGTAACGAACTGGTCGTTTAGTACAAGAGGAGCACTGAGACGCAAAATAGCACATTGATAATGGATACACCATAACAACGTAAGCTGCGCAGCTACCATGGTAACTGCCCTGTCATTTTTGTGATTATTTTTTGCACGCAGTATTTGATATCTGAAGGGCTCGGCGGCTAGAATTTTATTTCTATTCATGCAATTTTTTCTCGATAAATTAAACGACAACATTTTTTCCTAATAACAGTTACCATGGCTACATTTCTCCATGAGATTATTTATTAGGCTGTTCGGTGAACATCCTTCAACATTTATCAACATAGACCTTTTACCAAATTATTTTATATGCACAATTCCTAAGCAATGTTTATTATCATTAACTAAAAAAAAATCTGAAGAATCTAGTTCCCCCCATACATATTAAATTATGAGTCTCTAATTTCAGAAGCCAACATAATTTCACAGGCTGTGGTAACTTTTATATTCAATTTGTTATTTTCGACCCTCACAGATTCAAATCATGCACATCAGTTAACTCGATAGCGAATGCTACATAAATCGGGACAATTTCGCAAATGTTTTTATTTTTTTAGTAGTAAATATTTAATCAGTAATAGATTTCTATGTTATTGTATATAGACTTGAGGTCGCTGGAGTTAAGACCAGCAATAATATTTGATACTACAAGAATAACATGT
>OZ024906.1:27035110-27070110 GCA_964017125.1 Flabesymbios commensalis | reverse complement strand
CAAATGCGTGTTTTATCCATTTGAAGCCGGTAATTGCGCCACCAATGCCAGCTTCAAAAGCATTTAAACTAGTAATTCTGTACTTAAAAGGTTAATGACATGTCTAGCTTACTTCTCGTGAGGTCTTCAGCACACAGAGGGTTAATTATACTGATCAGTTGCTAACGTGAACCTCTAGGTCAATTAGTTGATCTATTACGGCCTCTCTCACGCTCGTGGACTCTGGTCTCAGAATGTCAGCCTGATTGTTGGGTCATCAGGTGCACAATAAGTCAGCGTATTACCTCAATCCTCACAACCACGCAAAATAAGCCAGCTTATTACCTCAATCCGCACAACCACGCAACCTTCTGTAATTCTATATTTATATTTATTAATCTCTCCATCGTATCCAATTCTTTTCTATTAATGTATTTTTGTCGTTAGAGATTTGAATTGCGTTTTATTAGTTAACTAGTTGAAGGTCAGTGATAACCTTTTATGTTCTTTAGCTGTAATATAGCCGAGTTATTCTCAAACTTTTTGTTTGTCCTGCAAACGACACAATTTAAAGTAGAAATAAGGATTAAATTAAATATAAATTGACAAGGTTGGCATATACCTTGACTTCAATTGGACAGATGTAAGTAGTTTTTACCCACTTGAAGCTGTGGGTCGCGGTAGCGAGACACAACTTCAAGTGTGTGAAAAATGTCTAGCGCTTTAAGGGTTAACACCTTACTTTATTATTTGTAACACATTTATTAATTTTACCTCACGTTACGCATAATATTTAATTTTTAATCTCTTCAATATCCAATCAATTCAAATTAAAAAAATATATAAGTTGAGTATATAATTTTTTGTTCAGCATTTAAGTGTCTCAAGTGTTCTTTGCCTTCCACACGTGGTAGTGGTTGAAATCACATCTGAATTAATTAGAATTAATTGTGTAGCAATTATACAGATTCCCAGTATAGTAATCACACAAATTCTTAGTATTTAATTTGTCTGGTATTTTATGCTACCTCACAATTACTGTGGAATAATACGGTGTGTAATTAAATATGTTCATGTTATCTAGCCAATCGTGTGGATGATATATGGTGACTGACCAATAATAAGTTCACATAAATGTCAACCCTTGTCGTCCTGGACCCGTATATAACGATTTCCAGCAAGTCTTGAACAAAATAAAGTATTTCTCAAATTGATATACTAGTTCGTGGTAGATGCTCAGCTCTCAACACTTCATTTCGAGAGATGTATCTTTTTACAATAAATCTAATGTTTTTCATTTATTTGGAGCTGTAAATTGCTGTCGCAATTTACAGCTCCAAATAAATGGAAAATTGTAGCGGTCAATTCAGCGAGAAGGGTTATTGTATTTTCCAGAAATCAAGTGAACGAATTGACAATAATCATATGATATGCTGACATATAGCTTCTGCAGTAATTTCCGTGTCAAAACACCAGGTGAGATTTTAATGTTTTACATACTCCCCAATACACATCAAGATGTATTTTATTTTGGGCACGTATTATTTCAAAACTGTCTGTGAAAATGTATAATTTATTGTATAAAATGTATAATCTAGGTATTTATAATTCACCCTGGCTATCTTTTGTCAAATCTGCTTTATTGTCTGCTGGGTTTGGATATGTTTGGCGAGATCAAAAGATACCCCGTACACTTGAATATTTTAAAAAAGTTTTTAAAACTAGACTTAAGGATCAATACCTTCAGACTTGGACAGATGATGTAGCATCAAATGCAAAATGTATAAATTACCGTATGTATAAGTCGGATATATCGTTAGAATTCTACATTACTTTTCTACCTATGAAATTAACAACGTCGTTTTAGGTGCAGAAATCACAAATCACCTGTAGAAACTGGCATTTATAAAAACATCCCAAGATCTGAAAGAGTATGCGTTAAATGTACTCAGTCAGAAATTGGTGATAAATTTCACTATATATTTAACTGTCCATTTTTTGCTGATCAGAGACGCACATACCTACCGAAGTATTGTTATATACACCCTTCGGCACCCAAATTCAAACGCATAATGAATGATAAAACAAAATTACGTAGTTTGGCGAATTTCATTAGGATTATATTAGAAAGTGTGAAGTGAAAAAACTGTAATTGATTGTATAATAATGTATACATTGATATGTGTTATATTGTATGTTTTGCTTATTACATTCACTGTTATTTTCTTGTATTCCTCCAATAAACACTTGAACTTGAACTTGAGATCGCACTGTACAGAATAATACAGAGTAAAATTGGGAAATACATGGAAACACCTAGTTCAAAATAATGTACAGGATATTTAAGCAGTTTAAAAATATAATTGTAAATTATATGTACAATTAACATAAAACCTTAAGGAAAACCACTTATAAGAAACATTTGCTTAGAGTTATATATTGTAATAAATAGCTAAAATATGTTTGGAAATTGTATGTAATATTCACAAACCTTTAAGACCTCCAAACAGCAGATATTTAAAACATGAATATTATAAAAGACATTCATTGCAATAAAATCATGAATGTTCTCGTTGTAAACAGACAGGAGTGATTCTTTTTCTAATTTAAATTGAGTGCAGAAAACAAGTTTTCCCAAACATCAGCTTGAAGTTTAGATTATTATAGAACGATAAAAAAGTAACGATCAACAGTTAATATTGCTCAGTCTGCGTCTATTGCAAAAATGCTGGGATTTTATATGGAATCACAGCATTCCAACAAAATGAGAAGTTAACCCAATGCTGGTTTAATGTTGGCCCACCGACTACGACGGTGGCCCAACAATCAAACAGTACTGGTATAGCGCTCACCTTAAAATATCATGGATGTATCACAGCTAGTATCATGATGAGAAGTGTCTGCTTTATTATTATAAGAATTGTGTGCTTAAAGCGACACAATCAGTCTAAAATCATACAAAAATAAATATTTGTATTTCGGCTTCTTATCATGGCCATAAAATGTGGACATGTCTATAGACAACAATTGCGGAAGTCTTTTAAATTTGGAGCTGCTGTGGCAACATAGCAAGTGTGCCGAAAGCCCCATTTATCAGTTATTCCCGTATCTCTTATTTTGGACATGCATGTCAGAAATTAAATTTCGTCCTTATTTCTCACTTAGCTGACAAATGCGCAGCACAAGATTTAAAAAAACACAGGTAATTCTAATCTATGGACATGTTGACATGTCAAGGAGCCAATGTAAAAATACTGATGTTTTGATGATTTTAGCTGATTGTGTCGCCCTAATATTATATTAAAATATTAGCATGCTTATTGCTTACATGTTTTTTTCATTAAGCAGTTATTGCTTATCTGCAGTGAAATAGGAGACAACTGGGAAACAGAAGTCGTAACATCATATTTCAGACGCAATAACTCGCTTCTTGTGAGCGTATATACGACTAAAAGTCCACTTTATTTAGGACACATACATATGTCATTGCACATAATAACATGTAAACTGTTATTTTAATCAAAATACAGCAAGAAGTAAATATCTTCAAAATTAAATTAAAATGACTAGCTAGCCATGCACCACAAACTATTTAATTGATTTAGCTTGGAACTAACGTCCTTGAAAACGTATACCGTATCCGTGCGTATAAACGTGCATGTAGGCCCTACCTGTATTTGAAGATACACTTGGCTTTCGAAAACAGGCGCATGCACGTATATTCGAACGCAAAGCGGCATGCACTTGACTAAAAATATTGCAACATAAACATACATTTTTATTTCTTATTTATTTTGCAACAACAATAGTATAACCTAATATATATTATTACTAATGATTATAACATATATAACATATATGACATATATATAACATATATTTAGTTTTGACCAATACATATATTTAATACAGATACAAAAATACAAACATCATATGTCATTATGATATTATATACCACATAGACTAGTTGTGCTGTGCTAGAACAGGCTTATTATATATATCTGCAAGCTAGGCAGCAAACTATGTATATACATCTATATACAATTTTTTTTACGTATACAAAATATAAAAGCTAATATACATAATGTTATGTCCGTCGGCAAAATCAGAGATAAAATAACTATATATTATTATAAAAAGTAGCAAAAAATACACATTGAGAATCGACATCAGAACATTCCGTCAACCTCGCTGCCGAGTTTGTGGATGCATAGCGAAAAGTTTCCCGCTATCAACTCAGACAATATAGGATGCGGTAATATCGATGATGAGTAGATGAAATAAACAAATTAGGTATTATCGTACATCACACCATGAGCAGCAGCAGACAATACCCCATGTACAACGATTATTAACATAGAAATAAATAATTAAATGTCAATTATACAAAACACGCAACTGTCTTTTCAGTGAGCTTAAACTATGTGACATGCGAATATATGTGCGAAGCTTGTTCCACAGGCGAGCTAATCTGTTAAAATTCATATATTTTGCTTGTACTGTTCTTGTCATATATAAATAGTTCATTTGATGGCAGATCGTCTTCTTGCATCGGACTTTACAAATTGTAGATATATATTAATATTAATGTCAATTTCACCATGTAGACAATATGAAACACAAATCGAGAATCTCTTCAAAAAATAGCAACATGATGCTGATCCCTTTCAAAGTGCATTATTTCATTTAGCTGGTACGGGGACCACAATGGTGTACAATATTCAAGTGAGTTTCTAACAAGTCATGCCAAAGATACAACTGTAATTTTAATGCCATAGAGGGACATTAAATCCTAAAGTACGTTTGAACCCGACATACATTGAGCTTGCAGACTATATTTAAAATGTGATTTTAGGAGTCATACTAGAGGTCAGTGTGACTCTTAAGTCAATCATGGAATCAACCCCTGTTAGTGACTGACCGTCTACATGATATTTAAATTTCAGATTACAATGGGCTTTAGTAATAGACATAACTTAACATAGTTTTACATTAAAATTCATTTTCAAACGCCTCGCCCAAACGTCTAACGATTTTAGATTATTCTGCAATCATAATCAGAAGCGGATTTTATTTTTCAAAATATTTTAACATCATCTGCAAATAATGATATCGAAGAACAACATCCATTAGATATGTCGTTTACATAAAGTATAAAAAGATGTGGTCCCAAAATAGAACCTGGTTTTCAGAACGTTTGCCTTTTTTTGAGTTCGCTCACACAATTTTGTTCATGGCCAGCAGACTACAGTTGACGACAGCGTTGTTTAGGGTATCAGACTTAGTCACATAATATCTATTTTCAGGGGTGTCCTATAATTTTCGAAAACAAGTGCATGTATCAGTTACTTATTTTCAAACACAAAACAATTTACAAACACCTCTAAAACATACGATTTTCATTTATAAATACATTCCCGTTTATGCACGGGGATACAATATATATTTCTACGCTCCTACAGGTGTGGAAAATACACACACAAAGTTTGACTGCCTTCCAGCATACCATTGGATCCGTTCCTGAATTTAACACAGGTATTATCATGACCACACTACACAATAAAACTAGCTCTTACAAAACAGTACTTCTGCTCATCTCTCTTCAGCACATATTAAGTCAACTGGCAAATTTTGATAGACCATCATTGTGGTTTATTCATGTCTAGAATCCCGAATTAAGCTCAATTTTTAATTCACCATGAATTAGGCTTATTCGCTAATACGATTCATGGAATTGCGCAGTAGCTAGAGGGTGCCTAGTGAGACAGTTAACGCTGCAGTCGGCCACGACAGGGCTGACACTTTCGTCTCTTGTATTCAGGATTCAAAGAAACTCAACATTTATTCCTCATTCACTCGTAAATATAAGTATTGTGCGGAGCCCCGTTATTGAGAAGTAGAGTGCTCGGCTTCAGACAGCCAATGCTCGAATTTTGAATCCTCTCTCTGGAAGGCAGTATGATTACATTAATCTCTCAGAAGGTTATCCTGACCCAGCTATAGCTAATTCAGTTTCGAGATTTTCATAGAGGTTCACCTTATTGTATATCGACAACTTTTCTTTTCAATCACTCTGCGAACAGTTAGCGAGCAGATTGCAACCGATCGGATGAAAACATGATTTTTTTTTATTTGCTAAAAATCCGATTCAGTTTGTTCATTTTCAAATTAATAAATTGTTTTTTTTGTTCAGCTTTTTCTGGGTGTTTGACCCAGACCGTTCTGTTATTTAACTAACGTATATTATTCTACGAGTGGTGGGGTCTGTTGGCGATGAATCTTAGATTAGCTTATCTGGGCGCAGGAAAGAGTATTAGAAATAAATATAGGTTACTGTTGGAGTCGCGGCCTTATCAAAGGCTGATGGAGTCGCGGCTTTGTCAAAGGCCAATGCAATCACGGCCTTGTCAAAGGCTGATGTCAGTGATGGAGTCGCGGCCTTGTCAAGGATGGAATTTATGCATTGTCAAAGATTCATAGAGTGGGTATCTTGTCAAGGGCTGAATAAATTGATGCCTTGCAAAGGCTGATGGAGTGGACGGCCTTATCAAAGGCTGATAGAGTTGTTGCCTTGTCAAAGGCTGATGGAGCTGTTAACAAGTCAAAGGATGATGGAGTTGTTGCCTTGTCAAAGTTGTCAGATGGAAGTTGTTGCCTTCTCAAAGGCTGATGGAGTTGTTACCTTCTCAAAGGATGGTGGAGCTGCCGCTTGTCAAAGGATGATGGAATTGTTGCCTTGTCTGAGGATGATGGAGTTGCTGCCTTATCAAAGGCTGATGGAGTTGCTGCCTTGTCAAAGGCTGATGGAGCTGTTGCCTTGTCAAAGGCTGATGGACTTATTCCCTTGTCAAAGGCTGATTGATTTGTTAACTTGTCAAATGATGATGGAGTTGTTGCCATATCATTTGATTCTGTTTTTCCTAATTTCCAGCTTTGAGGCCAAATAATAATAAGTGTAAATATTGGCGAGTGGGCTGGTTTCGCTAAGTAATAGCACTCCAGCAAAACCATTCAAATCATTTCGATCAAATTGTCCTAGATATCTTTCACTATATCAATGTTTTGGTCAGATCTCTTGCAATCAATGCTTGGCTTATGACACTCAGATAGATGCATGATATAGTGTTGAACCAGAGGGCCAAGAGGTTAAACAACTATATACCAAAATGTCGTCATTCAATTAATCAAAAGTCGAAACTTACTGATGTCCTTGTAATACTGTGCCATGTCATCAAGTACATAATTTTAAAAAGCTGGTCTTGGGTTTGTGCATATTTCAAAAACATGTATTTACGTTAACTAGCTAAATGTTTTTTTTACCTAGCCTTATCTGTAATATTCTATAGTGAAATTGTAAGATCTCGCAAAATGCGATATAGTACACGACATGGTAAATACAATTTTGCTTGTGAAAATAATCTTCTGGTGAGATTTTCCTGAGCGTATAGGCCTAACAGTGACAGAAACCCGAGTATCACAGTTGAAATCGGGTGTAATACAGTGTAATCGGTTGGTTTTATCATACAAACGGAGACCGTCAGTCCGTTATGAGATAACCTCACACCCGGACCTGGTAATATGATGGCAGATGCAGCGGATGTTCTGAACTGAGTGAAATTACGTCCCGGCAAAAACAATACTTCACCTATTGTTGGTTTAATGCTGGTCCACCGTCACAGACGGTGGGCCAGCATTAAACTAACATTGGGTGAACATCTGATGTTTGTTGGGACCCCGATTCTGCAATATTACACAAGTGTAGGCCTACTCTGCTGACGGCAGCCTTTTCACCTTCAGGTGTCACCTTGATGTCATCTAATTAGCTCGGCAGTGACTTTCGCCCTGTCACGTGATGGCAGGTGCTATTATTAGACTGGTATGCTTGACCTAGATACAGAGCCTCGAATTGGTGGAGATCACGATCTTAAAGAATCAAATGCATTCGATTATGCCTTTTATTTTTTTAATTTGATTATACAACCAGCAAATAGAAACAGGTCGACCCATGGTATTTTATGTTTTAAAATACAATTGTTTGTACAAATCTAAATTGTTACCAACCTTGACCTTTATCTAAATTGTTTAAATTGGAGTAACTCTATATGTTAGTAGCTCGTAGTAGATCTAAGGCAGTAATGAAGGGAACTTTCGCATCGATGGATTACATCCAAGATTCAAGTTCAAATCCTGATTCAAGAGGATATTGTCATTATTTATCTGACTCTTAAACACATCAGACACAAATATAAAGACTACGGATGAGCAAAAACGTAAAATACAAACGTAAAATCCTTAACCTCGGTGAGAAAATAACGAACTGTTCATGAACATTCATGAATAGTTCATGAATGTTCCTAAACAAAAAAACTATGAGCGTTCACTCCATCAAAGTGTTCATCAAAGTATTCTTGAACAACAAATGAGACTTTCAGGAAAATTCACGCGTTCATGAACTTATTCTGTTCATGAACTCTCCCTTTGTTCATAACGGCCATGTTAATGAACTTTCATTACCGTTCATTAAATGTGTTCATGAACTATTCATGAATGTTCTTGAACAACAAATGAGACACCAGGCATGACATGTATTGCCTGTGCATTCATGATATGCTTTGGCGTTCTCTTGTGTCCATTATGGACAACATAGAGTGTTTGGAACATTTCACGCCTTCTTGAAACAGAAGTATTCTCTCGGTATCATGGTCATTTGATTGTGCTTGACTACCAGGGTGATTGAAATCTGTATGACTGAAATTTAGCAAGGCACCAAAGAACCTCAGCACATCTTCAGGCACTTCTGTTCCATTTTAGGCACTTTCTAGATCGTGTACATCACAAAATTTGTCTTGTATGTCACAGGTTCACTTGTATACTTCATGTTGGAAAAATGCTGTAACCTCTAGGAAATGTTGAGCCTTTTCAGATTCACATATTCGATGTTCGTTTGTACTTCCATGGTTCTTACCCGACCACATATTACACATGGTGTTGTATATATGTCAACCTTCATTCTCGCTGGGTTACGAGCTGTTGACAATGATCGGCTACGCTTCGAGGTTTCAGGAAGTCGCTCAACTTGATCTGGTGGTACAGCTGAAGCCCTTCAGTGCTTGTTGACTGACATCCGATGACATATGTCTTATAACAATGATTGTCCATGTGGTAACTGAAAAGTTCATCGCAATAGTTCTCAACCGTTTATTTACTATGTCCTTTCTGATGGTTGCTGCCTCCAAAATCCATTTACGGCCTTTCTCCGAGCTAGTTGGTTCCTTCGTTGTGTCTATTGACATATTATGCACCTCTTTGTGTCAGTGTCAATACTTTCCTTGGGGTTGTTTATGAGTGGAATACCAAAGACATCCTTCATTCAAATTGCTTCCAATAAAATTTTAATAAGCTATCTGGTAATACAGGACTTCCAGCAGATAAGGTATTCCTTCTCTGTTCAGTTGCCTTTACAACTCGATATCCTGGAAGCACATAATCTTTCTATGTGATTAAAAATCATGTCACAACTAATGGCAATCCTAACTAAGCTTCAGTAGTATCTATGGCATTGTTGCATACTGTAATATATACGTATATAAATATCGCATTAATAATGGGACCTACAACTTGCAAATTCCTGTAGATTTAACACACATAGACATACAATGCCGATAAATGCAGTAATGCGAAATAAGACGTTAATTTCACTTTAAGGGGGTAGGGTAAGGTAATATTTAATTTCTTCGTCTGTACAGTGGGTAACTCTTAATAACTTTTATGGCAGTCTTCTATATAGGATGGCGTTACCCGGAAAAAATATTAATTATCTACCTCTAAGAGAAGGGAGGAAAATTCTAGAACATCAAAAGGGCATCTTTTTGGCATTTCAAAGTCATTATTAAAACTTTGCAAGCACATATTTACATAAAAGGACCTAATCACAGTACATGCAACCATGTGTAATGGATAGGGTGCTTTGGGGCACTCCTACATTTTTTACACACTATTTAAGAAAATAGCGAAAATTGACATTTTAACGAGGGGTACATATGTTCAAAAATCATTTTCTCCCTTGCTGCCACTCTCCCAGATGTCCACCGTCCAATAGATACAAAAACAAATAAGAAAGCCAAACTTTCTGCACCTTTCATGCACACATAATCTCCCCAGCCACTGGACTATTGAAATTATGTGCCGCTGTATTGTGACGCTATAATTTCTTCTCAAAATGTCAAGTAGTGCGTTTCAAAATACATCATTAATTGTCATGGTTTTTTCTAATCTGGAACATAGTGATAATGATAGATTTATAATATGTAGCCTAATTGAAATATTTTTTTATGAACGTCATGTAAGGATTGATATCAGCGCATGCTGTGATGAACCTGCTAATTATAAAGGAACTAAAAAATCACCAATTAGTCCAGATGTTCTACTAGATTGAGTTTATTATGGTATTGAGGACGTAGAGATATTTTTTCTAAAATAAAACTACGATTTTGATACACACAACTAGCGAAGCAATACAAAATCTTTACAAAAATAAACAGTATTACCATGAATTCCTTGGCGCCACCATAGATTAACCATACATATGGTTACTCTATGTGCTACCAAGTATCCTTGGTGCTACTGACCGCTTAGACCAATCACTATAGGCATACACCCCTGACCACGTACGTGTTCGCACATGCAGTGATTTCACTATGAAAGCACTATATCGGTATCTGCCCATATCGCACCCATGCTGTGTAATATAGTTATGTCATGTGTATCTTTATCGTGTGATAAAATACAAACGTTGCACATTTACGAGCAGCATGGGAAAATACAGCACGTGTTCAATGAATAAGGTGTTTGTCTGAAGGCTCACTCCTTATTCATTGCTCAATTTTCCCATACCACATTCAAATGAACATCGTTTGCATATCGTAGTCTGCGAGGAAACTAATACCGAATTATCATATCGGCATGTCACGAATTCGAGCCGACACTATCCGAACAGGGCTAAAACGGGGTGAATTTGTTTTTGACATTGCCATGCCCTTTGAAATGATCCAGTCGTACATGTCAAGGAATCTACTGTGTCTTTTTGAAAAAACTATCTAACCAGCTTTAGGACGCAATGCTTGCGAGCAGTTGGTGTTATGTGGATAATATTCTACAGGCCTTGCTGTGATACTGGAATAATTTATTAATATATCCTCTCTCCATACTGGAGCTTTGACTACAGATTAAGACGAGAGATTTTAATTAATTCCCCTCCCCCAGAAGTGCGTATGAAATGAAATGTAGTCCTGTCATACTAGATGTCTGCCGGATGCAGTGACACGTGTGATATTTGGGAGTCCGTAAGGAGAGCCGGATTTCTAATCACATCCGTTTAACCCATACTCCGGTTTCCATAGCTGGGTTAGCCGGTACATATCATCACCTATAGTTATTAAAGGGTCATATGACCACTTTGTAAAGTATCGATACGACCCTTTAATAGTCCTAATAGTAAGGTGGCGATGTATGTAGCGGCTGATCAATCTTTGTTTCAATGCCGAATGCTGGTACGAGAAGCGTTGGTATTTAAGCGCACTATATGTGTAATCCCAGACGCAATCTGCAGTTGTGAAGAGAGCCATGACCATCAGAGTTCAGACGTTGATGGATCAAGTACAATTAATTTTTTTATACTTAGTTGATGTTTAAATAGTTGAAGGCTTTTACTGTTTTTGTGTACCGGCTTCTAATTTATTATTTTTTTTAACAATACTAGGAGAAAAGATTATTTTAAATCTGTATGAAACGAAGTGCCCAGTTTGGCGAATGGCACGATAACAATTCAGCCCAAGGGGTAGTGGATCGACTAAGTAGGGAGAAACGTTCGAATTCATGTTCAAAATTATAAAATAAGGACATTTTATAATTATTGGTTCTAATTTCGAGGGTTTCCCATCCCAATTCTCGTAGTAATTTTGTATTTTCAGTGGTATAGTATTGTATACCCCAGTACAAACTTAAGTTGTATTTCACTGTATTTTATTTTGTTAATATTTAGATGGATGAATTCTGAAGAGCTCCTCAATATTATGTCTCTGTACTCTGAATTTGACAGGATAAAAGTTTTATATAACTGCTATCTAGTACGTCTGGCAATTTTTTTTTCAATAGCTTCAAGTATACATAACTTTCTGTTTGCTTGGTGAAAAGTTTAGAGATGTGGCTAGCCCAGAACATTTGGTTACTTAGAGTTAATCCCAATATAGTGTGTTCAGACACATAAAATAATGTTGAAGGTCATTAGTATCTTTGTTTGTGGCGCTTCTTATTTGTGATCAGCATAAATTAACATTTAATTTCAAAAAAAGTTACCAGCCATTGGTTTGCCAATGTGCCAAGTTTTATCATGTTTATTTCATTATGTTCTGATTTAAATTACTTTTTAAATAAGTTTTCACTTTAGTTTCCAGCATTGTTTGGGAAACTTGGATTGGATAGTCGTTTGTATATATTTTTTTCATGATGTTTCTTATTAAAATTTATTTCCTGCTTTACTTTACGCTTTTCAAAATTATACATATCATGGTCACTCGATTTCCCAATTCTTAACTTTCGTTTATGTATTATTTTGACCTGTTTTAACTGTGATTTTATTTGCGAAGTCAGGAAAGATTTATCTTTCAGGAAAGATTTATCTTTCTTCCTTACTGAAAGGGTTTTAAGGGGAATGAAGTTTTTGGCAGTGGTAGCCTATTTATTAATATATTTGTGGGATGTATTTTCAACGTTCCAGTATATCATTTACGTTATCTAATCTTTCTAAAACGTATTGTCAGGGAAGGTTAAAAAATACGTTGGTAAAGCCGACATAATCTCCATTATTATAAGACCATGCATTATTCACTTGTGCTACGTGAAATGGTTTGGTGTACACCGAAGGAAAAAAACTTATCCAAATGAGCGAATGGTCTCAGTCAGGTTCTAGTGGAACATCTACACCAGAATCTAAAATATGTATCGGTATATTTGTGATACATAAATATAAGATGTTTTCTTGTCGGTATTTAAATGATTTGTTCAAATTTAGATCTGTAAACAAGATCGACCAGCTGGCGTTGAGGATGTAATGTTTTATATCATGTGACATGTAACACAAGAGCAGCAAATTGATTCAGCAGTGCTACCAGCTTACAGAACATGATAAAATCCTGATGATATGAAAAGGTATGTAACATTTTATATTCAGTTTAAAATAATATCAGTGTTGTTTCTGTGACTTCTAATTGGTTAAGTGTTTTGATTTCTTTAAATTACTTTAAATTTCAATGTATGTGTACTCCAATACCAGTAGCTATTTCATTTTCTAATGTTTGTCAAATCAAATATATATCCTAATTCCGTGATTATTGCTGTATTTATATCATTGACGAGCATCGCTAGGGTCGTTCTCAGCCAACCCAAGACAATAAATCGATTAACTCTTCCTTTGCCAATTTCGCATTTATGCGACAACTACCTTCCTTTACCAAATTCGCATATGCGAATTCCACATGGTTACATGTATTAATTACAATGGAGAAATCTAATTACATGCGTGGTTGAAAATCGTCAACCAGAATGGTCAGTGACATGGACGCAATATTCTTTTGTATTTTTTAAAAAAGTCGATTTCTGAAGGTAGTTTTATCAGGGGGAAGTCGGTAAAGGAAGAGTTATATCAGCATTGTTGCAACGTCTTGACTTTGCTGGGTTCTGATATCGTCAACATATTTATAAAAGTTTATATTTTATTCTGAAACTAATTCAAATAAGCTGATTTATTAAAAGTTGGCAAATATGAAGTTCGTCATTCGTTATTTTAGAAAGTTTTTTTGTATTGATAGCCTGACAGACGCGATTCAGATGATATTGAATGAGATTGCTTTCAGAATGACAATTAATTGCATAAGCTTACAGCTATCACTTTAGCACAGCGTGGTGGTCTTTACCATGAGTAACCCTCTGCACGCTGTAGTATAAATTATATTTTAACATCTGTGTTGTTGGGACATACATTTCTAAAGAAATTTTAAACAAGATAAAATGTGACGGAAATTGAAAGCATATGCTGTGGTAGATGATTAGATGAAGAGATTTTCATTGCTCACAAATAGAAATACTAAAAATCCTCAAATTATGGTCTAGCTACCTGTGCATGACAAAGGGTTTGAGCCTCGACTTCATTGTCAACCCGATTATCGGCATCAGCACTATTGCTAATTAAAACTGATGTAATTACGATACCGAAACAATGTATATCTTTAAAGCTTAATTGAGTTAACCCTCTAAGTATTGATCCGTGAACCAATCAAATGCGCACAATCCGCGTCAATGTCATTGTGAATAGCCGCACTTGACCATTACCGTTGTTCAACTTTTCTACCGTCTTATTTATAGCAGTTTTAGAATGTGATTAACATAGGTCTATTAAGGACGTTTAGATTTTCATTTATTTTTTGGACCCTGATTTGATTCTGATTTGGAGGCTCTACATTTTCTACGCTTGTGCTATTTTATTATGACGTTATTTTATATTTGAAAGTCACACTAATTTTTTTACATTGATTACCATACATGCGACCTCAAACTTTTTCAGTCTCGGCCTCAGTGATCTCAGCCAATAAAAGTGACCTCGGCAAATCCGGTGATCTCTGCCAGTGATCTCGCTCAGTTTTAAGCGTAGTTTTTGACGTCTGGTACACGGCTAATTTGGTTATATAGGCAAGTAAAACTAGGTTGATCTTCCTTAAGATTGTGTGATCTCGGCCATTGATCTCGGTCAGTAAAAATATTGTTAAGAACATAATTGTAGATTTTTACTCACGGAGATAACTGCGCTGGCAACATGTCCTAGAAATCAAAATCTATGTGTGTAAGCGGATCTATGTATCATGTGTATCTACAGTAGGCCCCTATTAGAATGTGTTTACTGTAATTACATAAAAGATAACGGAAATGACTTTTAAAAATATTTAAAACATAATGTAGTTTCAGACAATGGGTAAATATGATTAATAATACTAATAACATTGGTCGAGATTATTATTTTTAAATAGATACATTACAACTACATGCATGTACATCTAACGCTATGAAAAAGTCAATGATAACACAACTAGTCAAATTCAACAATCTAAGGCTTAAGAAATTCTAAATTAATTCCTATTTAAATTAATTACATAGATAAAATGTACAACAAAATGAGACAAAAACTCAAACGTCTCGATATCCTTTGCCAATCGTCGCATAAATGTGCGTACCTACAATAAAATATTAAGCACTTCCACAACTGAAGCAAGCTTATATAACATATTACAATCAGTGCTTTGAAAATGTTAAGAACGAGATGACATGACAATGGTCCACAATGAAATATTACAGAGAATAAATTAACAAAACAAAATTTCCTGACCACTTAGTCATTGACGGTGAGCAAATACCAGATCAAAAAAGCCATTTCAATTGCATTTAGCAATGATTTTGTCAATGTGAGAAATACTATTTCACATAAATTTAATTTATAACATACAAATGAAGATAAAATCCTAAAAATTATAGAGAGATTAGCCATTAAAAACAGTTGCTGTCCATATGGAATATGTGTGAATCTACTTAAAGCACGAGATACATTAAGCCAGATAACCAATCAATGTATATTGACTGGTGTTTATCCTACTTAAACTAAAAAATGCAATGTAAAGCAAATCCACAGAAAAACACAAATAAAACACAGAACTATCAGCCATTGAAATGATAGATAGGATCACTCGGGAATTAGATAAAGTCACTTAATGTTTTTTTCTAGATTTATTATGTTATAAATGTAATTGATATCTCACTGGCCAGTAAAATAGTCACATCAATAATTATACATAAAAATACATATCTGCAGAATTCACACATGTATTTACATACAGAAAAATGTACACTCATGATCATCATGGTCGTATTACCTATATAAAATTGTATACGTACAGTAAGCACAAAACATCGTGCAATATAGAAAACTGTCATATCTGTTCACTTTGAGCTGTTATAACACGTCCATGGTGACAATAATTACTTAGATTTTGTAAATGTGAAGAAGCTTCGTGATAACTATCTCACAGACTTCAAATTATGGAAGAATGCAATTGAGTGTCATTTGATGACTTCTGTACATTACTTATTATGAGTAAATCATTAGCTTATAGCTATTCATATTGTTTTTGTGATAACATACACTGTGGGATAAATAAAGAAGAAGAAGGGGAAGAAGAAAAAGAAGAAGAAGAAGGAGAAGAAGAAGAAGGAGAAGAAGAAGAAGAAGACCGCGAAAATAGAAGTATATTAAAATACATAGTCTCTAACCTAATATATGTCCCTCACAACGAGTCAGCTGATTGTTTTTATTTTGTCGCAACTCAAAATTTAATAAAGATTGAAATCGGCAAAACGGACGTAATTTAATTTTCTGAGATATATATCTATTTGACAGCTCGTGTTTTACCAACTCGGCTGAACTTTAGTAGCTTTTTTGTCGTTAATAAAAATCCGATATCTGTAACCTTAGTTTTTTGGTGAGACAGATTAATGCCCATATGGCTCTACCCAGCCAAAGGGCAGTAACTGCTTGATTTAAAAGTAAGCAGTTACTGTTGTTTGGCTTAGCACGGCAGTATAGACCTGTCAGAGAATCGTGGTCGTATTTTTTCGCCATTTGCTTGTTTTGTCAGTGATTTCATTTTATATCATAGCAGTAAATTTACTGTAAAATAAAATCACCCACCGCCCACAAATACGAAACATTTACCCATTGTCGGGTCAATGTTGGGCCGGCGTCGTAGACGATGGACGATCATTGACCCAACAATGGATATGCCTTTTGTTTGCTGTGACTACCAGCTTTACAACGAAGAACAACAATTTTGTCAAGAATATTGTTTTTAAAAATACAACCCTTACAAGCTAGGGTAATTGCTCACTTGACTATTGTTCATTCATTTGTAACACATTTTTCTGACGCTTTTTTTGCTGCAAATATCGGCAAAACATCCATGGAGAACCCTTTAAGCCCTCACGATGGACTGAGGCATAATTTTACATCGCTGAAAATAGACTTAATTTTCTTACAACTAGGGGCTTTTGAATGAAAATTTCCATTAAACTGGTTTACTAATGTATGTTAATTTTCTTAAATTTTTTACCCTTTTCAAATCATCTTCATCCACTAAATGTAGAGAATTGCGACAGCAATTCGCGGCTTGTAGTGGATGAAGATGACAATGGTAAATTCAGGCTTGAAAACGTTAATGTTGGGCCGCCGTCTGTGACGTCGGCACAACATTAAACCAGCATTTGATCAACGTATGGTGTTTGCTGGAAAAGTATTGTATAGAAAAATATGCAACTAGATGCAAATAAATATACACAAGAGAAAAGGCAGAAAGCGATAAGACTACACGAAACCATTTTTGTCCATATTCTCACATATAGAAAATGGTTCCAGTAAGTTCGCTATAAAAAGTGTTAAAGCGACTATGATAATCATACTGCTTTCCGTATACATACAGTCATATTGAATAATATTACATGCGCATACTGCCATGGAAAGTCAAAAGGCAGCAATTTATTACTTTTTAAGTAAGCAGCTGTATTGCATTTGCAAATAAGCGGTGTCGATCTTATCAACCAAGCCGCAATCAATACATTTTACGTCATGTAAAACGTACTAGGCAAATAAAAAATTATTTGGCTTTCACTACGAGACGTATGGTGAGATCAGCCCATATCGCACTCTCTCCTAATGCGCTTCACTGCACAGTTGATTTTGCCTGTTTCAGATAAATATTCGTATGAGAAAATGCACACTGCATCGTTGGTACGGCGAGATGGGCTTGTCTCAGCACTCGTCACCACATCAAGCCCTCGCGTGAAGGCTCGGGCTTGATATGGTGACTTGTGCTGAAATAAGCCCATCTCGCCTTCCCAACGATGCTGTATACATATACAACTAACGTTACCATTTAGTTGATTCAGTTTTCTTGTGTCAGCGTTGGCTGGTACCATGTCACACAGCCGTCGCACTGCGAACACATTGGCCTGCTAATCACATGCTGGGTTAAAAACACAGTAATTAGGCAAGATGACATGACATGTTGGCTCAAGTTCTCTGTGGCACACCTGCATGGTCTGGTGCCAATGCTAGAAGAGATCTGGACAGGTCAAGCAGCCGTCTCACCAATGACGTCCTTGGCCTCACTGCCAACTAACCCTTGAAGCACTGAGAGACCAAAGGTTTTTTTGATATCACCATAAATGATATCACCATAAATGTCTCCGTCAGCTCTTTCTGATTCATTTGCATACCTATGTTATGGGTCTACGGCCATTATAAATATTTTTACTCTTACAGTGCGGGGATCGACTTAAGACGTCAGAATCTGACGTCTACAGACGTCAGATTCTGACGTCTAAAGTCGATCCCCGCCCTGTAAGGGTTAAGCCTACTAAGAAAATGTTACATAGCCCTCTACGCCCCCCGGTCACATTCTTGCACCACATGACATATTTCGAATAAATTCATAAAATGAAAAAATCCATCACGAAAAGGAGGTTCTGAGCTTTCATTCAGATATCATCACACTCGGATGTTGGATGAAAGGGACATGCCCAGGTCTAAAATCATCAAAAAATCGGTGATTTTATTTTTTCTTAATAATATGACCATATGATTAGCCCATTTTATGACTCCGCAACTCTCAAGGTTACTAACATATTGTTTACCATATGCATATACTATAAGTGAGTGAATGAATATTAATATATAGATTTACGTCGCTTACTCCACAATCATGGTAGAAGGAAACCAGAAATCGAAAATACCCCCCCCCCCCTCTTGTATCGAATGACTTCCAAGACTATATACAAGCGACGGCCTGAATACAACATGTCTGAAACAACATGTTACAGATTTTACTGGTTTTACTGATTGGCAACATTTTACTGATTTAATTGTCTGAAACAAAATTTTACTGATTAGTTGCATATGATATGATGAGGTCAGCTCCAAACCTGTCTTGCATTCATAAAAAACCAAGGAGTTTTAAAATCTAGGTGCAAGCAGTTTGAGCCAGCTCAAGATGGCAGCAGTTACACGATTGAAGTACCACTAGTAATAATCACTTGATGTATTTGGCCAGTACACAGCCATCTCACAGCCGAGGCAAATTACACAGATCGTTTTTTAAGACATACAAAAGTGCACGCTACATTCGACAACTTACACAAGCACAAGCCAGACTCCAGGTACGTCGATTATTCATGTCAAATGAATTTACCATCGTGAGATATAATTCATTGAGTCTCTTTTTTTAAAATATACACGCTACTAGCGTCTCGGATAACAAATGATAAAGCGTTCCATAATCAGCGTTTCATAATCATTGAGGATTATTTTTGAAGGTTGACAAAGGACTATACAGTACACAATAAATCTTCTGATATGAGCCAACTAAAATTGATGTTTAAAAACGTTTCATTATTCCCATCGTGGAGTAGGTTTTTGAGGAATTAGTTTTTACATCCTCATACCAAGGTAAATTAGGAGTGACGGTTATTTGAAGATCGTTAAATGCAGTTACCTTGGACAAGATGATATCATTATCAATATAGAGTAGTAAAAATGTATTTTTACTTTACGACATATCGACATGAATTTGCATTTTGATATGTTGAAATCCATTCTCCAAATTTTTCTCCAACGTAGCAGTGCATTAAGACCTTCTGTAGAGAAAGGACATATTTTCATGACTTAGTCCTTCGATAAATTTTGGCATCATCATCCTATCATGTATAACTTACCTCTATCATCATGATCATACAGACTGATACCGAGTCAGATCACAGATCACAGATTAGACGTCTCAGCCCTGGCGCTCTGAGGCCGAGCACGCTGCCCCCTCAGTCACGGAGGCTTCCCACAATCTCAATTTTGTGGAGAGACTGGAGAAGAAACATTTTCAAGTATCGTGATGTGAGTAAGATGGAAATCCTAAATAATGGTTTCATATGGATGACCTTACTAGCCAAGTAGGCCTACAATATTATTTACGTAGGAACTGCTGCTCACCATGTGATTGCTGGGTGGGGGGGGGGGGGGGTATTCTTTCAACCTATAGCTACATTGTACTGTCAACTGTTATATCGGGTCTTATTTAGTCACTCATACTGCTTAAACATGTTAAATCTCAGACATAAATTAGTATCTTCAAATGCCATATTTTGATGAAAATATTTTTCTCTTTATATTTTTGCAATTTGTATCACTTGAAGTACAATCCCGGTTGATGCATACGAGTTTTGTTTACCCGCTATGAATGAGTATAGTAGCAGCAGCATTACATATTAATGAAACAACGATATCGGTGGTGTCAACGGAGAAGAAAGGAAAGGGGCATACGTACGACCACATGTGAATGCGCTCTGAACACACCCGGAAATCTGTCTGCTTATACCGCCCTCTGGCGAATGACGGCTTTAATAATACTGCAAGTAAACAATGCGCTAATTCCTACTGAACTCTGGTCGCACAAAGGCCTTTGGTGGTGTTGTCTTTGACGGAAAAAGCTATCCCAGTTGGTCATATCTTTGGCCGTTGACCTTGATACCGCTCGGCCGGAGAAATAAATACTGCCTTCGGAGATGCACCATTCGATATCAATACCGCAATGCAAGGCCAAAAGGCAGTAGCTGTTTACTTGATAAGTACAATCAGATACTACCTTCTGGCTTTGCACGGCAGAATATTACAAAGAGCAATGGGCGCTGCAAAAATAAATCAATCGAATTGACTGACCATTGCGCAGTATATGAGTGTCAAAAAGAATACGTTTGACTAATGTCGGCGCAATAACGGCACACCGCCTGCGGCGCTGGCCCAGCATTGAATCTATCTTGGGGATTACTTGTGAGTCAGTGTCCAGCTTCACTACGGTGTGGCTTCGGCTTATGGTCACCATCCCAGCAAACACAAAACATTTGTATAACAATTGTACAACGTCGGCCCAATGTCTTCGACGTTGGTCCAACATTGTACAAATGTTATAGAAATGTTTTGTGTTTACTGGGATCGTAGGCGTGTATTCAAATTACACGAGGACAGTGTGTGTTTAAATATTCATAAAGTCAGAAAGAAGACACCAATTACGCCCTACAGCGCCAAAATAACCCGTTACAGCTTTTTGGTTTTGCACAGCACAACTATCTAGCTCAACAAACACATAAAAAAAATACATTTCCGTTTCTGGCATCTAATATTTCATTTAGTTTAATTTAAAAGAAACATATTACATACTTAGTTTCGTAGATGTGTGTGGTTATGATCTGAACGCATTGCATAACCCCCTTCAGGGGTGTCCAAGCTGCTGCATTTCACTTTTATTACTAGATGCGTGGTCGTTCCAGATAAAAATGTAATTAATAACAATAATAATAGCAGATAATAACAGTTTGTATTAGAGATAATCATGATAATTAGCTATTCACGCAGGAAATGGCACTAACAGAACAATGTTACAACTTGCGTTTAATTAGTGATTAATTCATACTATTTTCACTCACGACCTAATTAATACCACATAATAGGTGTTGCCATGGGACAAAAAACATGCCCGACCTCATAGAGAAATACAGGTCAGTCTGAAATCCTCCCTAAGGCCCCACCTCGTCCGATAACAAAGGCGACGGTAACATCCCTAAACGGCTCTTGGCGGCTAAAATAAAATAATCCCAGAGCAACAGCCATCCTCTTATGTACATGAAGTCAGATCATGAAAGCATGTATCTGTACCTAGGTGACAGACAGGACGATATCTCCTAGAAAGACATCATCCCATTGATCATTTTTTAATTTATCTTCTTCCAATGTAGACATACAATATTGCCTGTCATATATATTGGTTATTGACTGGGTGTCAGGCATTTCATTAGACTCACACAATTGTTCGTAAGAAATAATTATTATTATGTTCACTAAAATACTTGGTAGGCAAATGTACTTTTCTAAAATATGATGTGTGGGCTACTATTAATCAAAGTTCCTTCGACTTCCATGTTTATTATTATAGGTGGCCTCCACGATAGCGAGACATTAGTCTTAGTGGAGGTATCCAGATCAAACAATATATTTAAACTTTATCAAGAATTATGTATATTGTTCAATCTGACTCCATTCACATTGGTTAAAATCTAGACTTTTCCATGTACATGCAAATTAACAAAATATTTCACCCGTGATTTGAAGCTCCGTTATAAATGACAAAAGCGATATTAATCGCGATAATGGCACTTAAAGGGTTGAGAGACGTCGTCCGTGCCTAAAGGGGCGAAAACGGTGCTGGAGAGAGACCTCGATGCTTGTGTCGAAAAAGGTAGTCGTAATATGAGACTCTGTGTGCGATATCATTGCCATTCGTAAAGTTGTGCCCCAAAAATCCGCTGCGCGGACAATCGATTGCGCAATGATAATTAATTATTGCGTCATTGTTTGATCAATGATTTTTATTTTTTTTTATTATGACATATTCACATCTTATTGGAATAATGCCTTAACGTGGGATTTAAACGTCGGTCTTTATAGGTGAGGGCGGGGGCCCTAGGGTAGCACCGCTGCCTTTCACGCCAGAGTTCGGGGGTCGGTTCCCGGTCTCGGCGGTTTGAGAGAAACAAAAATGTTTCTTCCCCATCCACGTGTGAAAGTAGGTATTGTGGGGAGCCTCCGTGACTGAGAGGTAGCGTGCTCGGCCTCAGACCGCCAGGGCTCGAATTTCGAATCCTGTGTCTTGAGGACATTGTCATCTCAATCATCTCACCATCCTCAGGAGGTTCTCCTGGCCCAGTTTAGCCTATATGTGCACAACGGTGGCCTAAAGCTCGATTCATTTAATTTCATTTATCAGTTTATAGGTGAATTTATCATTTGAATAGGGTAAACTCGAACTACGAAAATGGCTGCTGGACAGCTGCTTGGAAAGTAAGCAGTTACTGCCTTTTGGCTTTGCAAAGCAGTGCACAGATGATCTTGTTGGTACCCTATTTAGCGACCGCTAGACGGAGCTACAAAGCAGAGATCGTCATACATGACCATAATACGCAGATTCATAGCTACCATGGTTTAGAATTTCGCTTATTTTTTAGTTATTTCTCAATCAATTTTCCTGAAATTTTACAAGCGTTATTTTATAGTCGTGCGGCATTTTACTAAGTATTTTATGAGGTAAACCATTTATCATATATCTAATTTTAAGCTGTACAATATTTTCAATGACATTTTCTGTATAGTTTCTCAGAATTCATGAAAATAGATGTCATGACAATATGACACCAGTGTTAGGTAAACCTATTCAATGAGTATTATTTTGAATTTTATTTTTATGTAACACAGACATCTGCCGTTACGAGCTATTCGTATTGAATGAACTTCTACTTGTCACTTTTCATACTTTTGAGTCGGACAATCTTCATTTGATTGATTTTCCAACAAAGAGACTAGCTAGGAACTGGAAGTTTTTCCCGGTGTCCAGGCATTCCTTTGAAAATTACAGAACTGTTAAAAGCAGGGTTATAATTAAAGGGACGCAACATTTGATATCTAGAGTTTTTTTCATGCAAAGTCATGCAAATTTTCGGGAAATTTTTACTCGTGACCTTTAAAAACAATTGATAATTACCATGAGAATTACAAGGCTATATAGTACAATTAAAAAAAAATATATTTAAATAAAAATATCTTTGAATTATTTCTTCAAATCATGAATTCTATATAGTATGTAAAGTCCTTGTGCAAATAACCAGTTCAAGAAATAATATGTGTGACCTTGAATGTCACAAACTATTACATTTGATGAATTAACAATGGGAATTACAAATTTTAAAAAATCGTCTAAAATAACCACATTACAAAACAATTAAAATTATCTTTGTATTATTTGTAGTAATCAGCCGCCGGAACAATAAATATAATTTGTTGATTTTGAATGCTGCAGATATTAAATTTCACCGTAATTGATGCCATTGTTGTCTCAAATTTATGTAAATTAGGCTTGGTCACGTGAGTTGCGTCAGCCATTGGCGAGGCTTGGAACTAACGTGCTCGGACGAGAGGGGGCAACCAGTACGCCATCAAGCCGCATCAGTTGACCTGCACCCCGGCACCCTTTCCTCGCAAAGGTAATGTATCTGTTGTCTAATATTAGTTAACCCTTTAAGTGCATTACAGCGTAGCTTTTTCATTCATTTGAAGCTGGCATTGCTGACGCAATAGCCAGCTTCAAATGAATGAGAAGTAACCCTATTGTCAAAAATTAAAGTAAACCTGTTATAATTTAGCATCAATTTTTATTTGATATGAAATTACGTAAATTTGATCAAACTTAATCGATAATTTTTTTTTTTACAATCGATACTTTGCATGTGAATAGCACTCGAAACGCACATAAAACGCGTAAAAACGTGGCCCACAATAAAATGGGTAAAGATTAGATGCCACAAATGGATATTGTGCATTTCTGATATTATCCAGTTTTATCTTAGAAATCCCTGGAAAAAAAGACAACAAGTCACTTTAATTTTGTACCATTGAGTTTGCTGATACAGTGTATTTTAAATAAAGCAATATTATCAATTCGCCAGCCTGTTTTAACCAAAGAAAATGGAATCGTTGGTTTATTTTCCCTGCTTCAACGGATGCGGAGCAAATATATAAAGGGTTCGATGTCAAAAAAAGGAAGCAAAAATTATGAACTTTTTCCGACAGGAATGTGCGTATGATATAATATGTTGTAACATTTATAATAGTTCATCACTTTCATTGATGAAATAAACACAAAAGACAGATAATTTATACCCCTGGGAATTAATGAGTCATCTGTATTAGATGCGCTGTTGTACGCAGAGGGTGTGGACGATGCTCTCCATATATGAAAGGGCATGATGGGAAGGGCTGGTCAGCTGGCCTCACAAACTTTTTTTGCCGGAAGGGGGCGTCTCACGTCAGGCTGACAAAAAAGGCGGGGTGATTAACAGCGTCCCGGCGAGGAGGAGACGTTGGACCGCCGTTATTTTAATGTTGGGGCCCTGCCTGCGACGGTGACCCAACATTAAACCGACGTCGTTCCAATATTTCGTGTTAGCTAACCATGCAACTGGAAAATTAAGCTCATATTTTAGGAACGACGCAGTATTTTTCCAAACTTACACAAATACTTTTAATAACAATTAAAATAGTAATTGAACAAAATCAGTAATTATTTTATTATTGTAATCTTTTACCTTGTTATTTTCGTACTGCAATAATTAAATGCGGCATCTCCGAGGCTCAAAGGGTCAGTGGTCAAGAGTCGGTTGTCCGGGAGATGGACAAAGTGGGGTGATAACAAAGCGGCATTTGACCTGACGATGACCTCTGCAAATCAGAGGGAGGCTTTATATGACCCCTGAACTGACCTGGCCCTAATAGCTGACCTTGGTTTTTGTGCAGTCTGACCTGCGTCGTAGTGACCAGCTTGTGTCTTTAGTGATTGGAATTAAATGTTGGTAGAAATCGTCACCTGTTATGATAAAGCCAGACAGTGAAATCGTCACCTGTTATGATAACGGGTTCGCCCAATGGCTAGAAAAAACATTGAGCATATTGTCAATTTTGATACAGTGCGAAATCAGAATTCGAGACATTTCTTCTATTTATGATATAGGCCCAAATTTAATTTAATTGCGTAAATTTAAATAAAAATATCTTATATCATATCATAGGGGGATATGACGGTTTTGAGTTATAAAAAGGAATTTTAAAAAATCCGTAGATATGACAAAAAAATAGAAATCAGTTCGTACATTTTATTACATGAATAAATCAGGATAGATCCGTGGAATGGCGAACCCTGTACTGAAGCCAGTTTTTGTTTTCTTAGTATCACAACAGCCTGGGTGAAATATTAGTGTTTTACCAATTCATAGTTATTGAGACATTTTCAAATCTAGATACAAAGCACTTTAAAAGACAAACTGACGTAAATTGCATATTACAGGTTGTAATAATTTAGTAGTAGATTAAACAAAAAAAGTTGTATAGAAATGGAATAATGATCATATAGAAATAAACAAGTGAGAAAACGAGAAGCTATATATAATAAAAAAAACTGAGGCATCATATTGAAATAAGTAATCATCAGCTAGGGCATTGTTTAACCCCTTAAGCTCTCTCGTCGCATTAATGCACGGCATGGGATCTTTAAAATTAAATTCAATGGAATAGAAAATGGTTTTATTCCTGCACAATAGCAGATTTTGATATATCACACATGGGTGTTTCACCAAATCAGGCCATTTTGATACACTTTACTAGAGCGGGAAGCGGAGTAGCAGCTCACATCCCGCCGTTGAACTAAACTAACCTAAATACCCGGGTGATAGGAAAGTTAAAATGCATGGCAATAATAATAATAAAATGGGAATTTGTTTTCAGAATAACTAATCTCCCAGTACAATAGCTACCGCGTCCTAAACTCTATGGAAAGGAGAACTGTGTTCTATCATTTATCTGTTAAGTTGCTGAATTAAAGAATTCAAATTTTCACCCACTTTATGTTGTGGGTCGCGGTAGGTCAAGTGAGCGAAAATTACTAATATTTGTTAAATTGTTGACCAAGCATTTGCAAATATTGATTGTTAAGCACTCATTTTTTTCCCAATAACTGTGATTTAACCCGCAAATAAAACAGATTAAAAACGAAGTCGTGCTTAGAGGTGATAGGGTTAAAGACAGTCATCATTTAAACTGCACAAACGAGAACGTTGTCTCCACCATAAAAGCAAGCGTTTTCTAAACTATGTGGCAAGAAAGGAGACTCGTCTCATTTGGAATGACTACAATGTGTGTAGATAATTAATCAGTGACTCTGGGATTGCCATCCTAATATTTGAAAGCTACGTCTGGTTTTGACTCTTAGCACCCAGTTGATTATTTTTGTTTTTATTCACCTTCAGATGCCGCAATTCCCATCTGAAGGTGAATAAAAATAGATTTGATACCATAAACGAATATAAAATGAATTGAAGCTGAGAACGACCTCATTATGACGCATTATATGATTTTTTTATTTCGATGAATTTTATTAAAAACATGCCATGTGGTGCATACATGCAACAACGGGGCCCAAGGTGTTAACGTGCGATATCTACCAGGACCTAGAGTTACGTCATTAGGAACTTATATAAATACCAGACAAAAAACATCCTCTGCTCAAGTTCTGCTCAGCGAGCATATAATTAAACATTCCATATAATTTGATGACATGGTTTAATTTAACGATGAAAAAATGGAGGCACAAAATGAACGCACATTATGTATATGTCCAGTTTAAGAAACATCTGAATATGATTTTAATTCACCTAATTATAAGAGATGCGTGCCAAAGCGGCCATTTTTGCTTCTCTCGCCTCATATCGTATAACAGCAGCTAATCTAACACGGCTGAAAAATGGGGATCGGCTACGTGCGGAAATGACTGACCGTCGTGGACACGCCTTTTAGATTGCTAATTAAATTAAAACAAATAATTGAAAGCTGGTCAGCACCAGGAAACGTGATCCGTGGGCGTCTCAGCTTACACTGGCAGTGATTGCGGTATCCAGAAGGCTCATAATAATAACAATGTCTATTAGTGCAATGTAGTCTAATTTGATCTAATATCACGTTAGGCGCATGGACTTCTCAAATAAGCCATTGAAGACTTCTCGAATTGCAGCTGCGAAAAGGTCGCTCGGTACAGCTGCTGGGAGTATGAACGCTATTTCACACAAGCAGGTGTCAAGTGAGGTCACAGTAAATTGAAAAATTCCAATGTTTTTTATCTGGTGGGTGAGGTGCGGCAGCCATACAACACAAGACCTATGTTGTTTGAATGTTGGGCCACCGTCTACGACGCTGGCCCAACATTTAAACAGCACGCCTCGTGTGAGTTGGAGACCAGGTAGTTATAAAATCTTTTTAAAAACCTTTTAAAACATGCATCATCTCGTACTATATGCATGTAACGTTACATGGTTTTTCTTTGTTCTACGCTCCATATGCTGATTTTTTTTTCCAGTGACGTTTGATGCTTGATATAATTAATGCGTCACCCTCCGTAGTGTAGCCAGAATGTTAACTGAGGAGGGGGGGGATGGTACTCTATAGGGTCAAATTGGCGTCCAGTGGGTCCAAGGGCAGTTAGGACTCTTGTCCTAAAATGTTAGTTGTCCTCATTATGTTGACATTGACTCTTTTCCTAAAAATGTTAGTTTTCCTCATTAGACTGACATTGACTCTTTTCCTAAAAATGTTAGTTTTCCTGATAAGACTGACATTGACTCTTTTCCTAAAAATGTTAGTTTTCCTGATTAGACTGACATTTACTCTTTTCCTAAAAATGTTAGTTTTCCTCATTAGACTGACATTGACTCTTTTTCTAAAAATGTTAGTTTTCCTCATTAGACTGACATTGACATTTTTCCTAAAAATGTTAGTTTTCCTAATTAGACTGACATTGACTATTTTCCTAAAAATGTTGGTTTTCCTCATTAGACTGACATTGACTCTTTTCCTAAAAATGTTAGTTTTCCTCATTAGACTGACATTGACTCTTCTCCTAAAAATGTTAGTTTTCCTCATTAGACTGACATTGACTCTTTTCCTAAAAATGTTAGTTTTCCTCAATAGACTGAAATTGACTCTTTTCCTAAAAATGTTAGTTTTCCTCATTAGACTGCCATTCACTCTTTTCCTAAAAATGTTAGTTTTACCTTAGTAGGCTGACATTCACTCTTTTTCTAAAATGTTAGTTTTCCTAACCAGGCTGACATTAAGTCTTGTCCTAAAACATTTAGTTTTCCTAATTTTCGCCGGTATTGAAGGATATTGTTACGATGAATTTGGGCGAAGACCACCGAATCATTGCCGATGATGGCAATCGAATTGTGAAATGCACAAAAATGTCGTCACTGACGTAGATATAACATCGAATCAAGTATAGAATCTGATAAAGTCACTTATATTAAACGAGGGTGCTCTCCCGGCGCTGATGGTATTTGTGCCGAGCATTTGATATATGGCGCTAGTGATATTTATTGTATGACATGCTTGATTTAAGTTGGGGCTGTGTCCCTGAGGTTTGTTTGTTGGGTATCATTGTTCCTGTTATTAAAAAGCAGACGCTAAATCCAAATGAAGCTAATAACTACCGCCCTGTAACATTAAACTCGAAACATGCGAAGCTGCTTTAATTTTTAATGCTCCCTGAAGCCAAAATTGAAAATAATCAATTTGGCTTCCGGGAGAATAGAGGGACTTCACTCGGATTTGTTTTTTTAAATGATAATAATACTGAAATATTTTAATCACAATGGTTCTCCTATGTATATATGCAGTCTTGATGCAGAAAAATGTTTCGATACTATATGGCATGACGCTTTATTGCATAAACTATAAGTCATCAATAAGATGGAATGAAAAACATAGCAATGAATTTTCAGTGGCCAGAGGTATACGACATGGCAGTTTTTTATCTCCGTATTTGTTCAATATCTTTTTAATGAGTTTTTGTGTGATTTAAAGAAATCTGTGTTTGGAGCCCGGATAGAAAACTGTACTTTTGAATTGTTTGCGTGTGACGATGATATTATATTATTTTCTCCTATTGTTGCTGGTCTATACGAGACCTGATAGATATACATGTATGTACTGAATATGCTGCGAAGCGGAGATTAAAATTTGGTATATCTAAATCAAAATGTATGGTAGCTGGTCATAGATTACATTTAAGGCTGAACCACATTTGCAACTTTATAATAATAAGAGCATGGATAACGTTGATGCCTTGGAAAAACTCGGTGTTGTAATGAGTAATGATGGCACTGCCGATATAAATGTACAGAAAAGAATAAATAAGTGTAGACAAGCATATTACAACTTAGATAACACAGGGATGCCATATCCAGGTCTACCAATCGATATACAAATTTACTTGTATAAATATGTTTGTTTACCTACTTTTCTTTTTTGAAAGGAAATTATGTTTTTGTCAGACAAGTTAATAAAGAAACTGGAATCTTTTCAGGGCTCTCTAATGAAGCGTTCCTTTGGATTGAGTGAATTCAGTCATCACTGGAAACTTTTGGAAGCTCTAAAAATACCAAAAGTGTCTGATTCAATAAATAATATGACAATTTCTCTATAGAAATTTATTTTCAATGTTGATTCCCCTGTACGTCTTTTATGTATGTGTTTCCTATCTAAATATGTGTTGAATGGAAAATGTATCCCAGAGACACTGATGGGTAGAGTGGTTATATTAGGGTTTCCCCCAACGCGGGCTGCGCTTTCCTACACCAAGTCCAATTCGCACTCGAAGCTGCTGGACGGTATTGTGGACTCCTGGAAGTGTAATTTTAAGTCCTCGTATACTAAGTATATACACATTATTAAAATTATTGCAAAAGCTTCAGTTAGATCTTTTATTGTTTTTTATGTAATTTTTTTTTTGTATCATACTAGTATGGTCTTTTACAATGTTATTACATGTTCAATTTTATATGTATTTCCTCATGTAATGAGGGTTAGATAAATAAATAAATAAATAATTAGACTGACATTACCTCTTGTCCCGAAGATGTCAATTTTCCTCATTATACTGACATTAACTGTCCTGCTGGATTATCATCTTGTAGTTTTCATTCAATTGAAGTAGGAATTGCTAATGTGATTTCCAGCCTCAAATAACGAAAAAGATCTCCCAAATTAAATTTTCTGAATCAGCACAGACTATGTTAGTACTTTCAGTGGTATTTTATTTCATTTGAAACTGATTGATAACATATATACATACGGGCCTAGCAACGTATAGTTTAATCATAACAAAGCCTTGATCTAGTACAGTAAAATGATTTACGTAATTTACGTGATTTACGTATTACGTAATTACGTGATTTACGTATTACGTAATACGTAATACGTTACTGTAGTAGCACATCTGCTGGTTTGGTGGTACATTAATCCCTAAAACGCTGAATTATTTTTGTTAAAACTTTGTTAAAACTAAAGGGGTTTTTTCAATTTGAAATTATCATAAATGTCCTGGTTAGCTCTTTCTGATTCATTTAAATACCTATGTTATGGGTCTACGGCCAATAGAAATATTTTTATTATTTAAGTGCGGGGATCGTCTTTAGACGTCAGAATCTGACGTCTACAGACGTTAGATTCTCACGACTAAAGTCGATCCCCGTGCTGTAAGGGTTAAACCTTAGATCACCGATGTCCACTCTGGTAGTATGCATGTGATTTGTTTTTGATTTTGTGAACATCATAAAAGTCCTAAGACTGTGTCACTGATATACTTGAGAATTACATTTCAAATACAAATCATTTTCAGTCACATTAGGCGGCAAGGAATCTATAGCTTCCTTGCTTTAGGTTGTGATTGCTGGAAATTTTGGGTTAATGGCGTTGGTACTGCAGTGTTAAAACGGCGTGGTAACAATGTGGTTAAATCATGATGCCATTTGGATATACTATTACTGTGTTTGGTCAATGTCGGCGAAGTCAAAATATACTCTTATTATAATGAAATAAAACGAAATAGCTGCGCAGTCAGCCTCCGTGAGTTTTAAATAGCTGCAAAGCTAGCCCCAGTAAGTTGTAAATAACTGTACAGTCAGCCTCAGTAAGTTGTAAATAACTGTACCCCAGCCTCAGTAAGTTGTAAATAACTGTACAGTCAGCCTCAGTAAGTTGTAAATAACTGTACCCCATCCTCAGTGAGTTGTAAATAGCTGCATAGTTAACCTCAGTAAGTTGTAAATAACTGTACAGTCAGCCTCAGTAAATTGTCAATAACTGTAAAGTTAACCTCAGTGAGTTGTAAATAGCTGCATAGTTAACCTCAGTAAGTTGTAAATAACTGTACAGTCAGCCTCAGTAAGTTGTAAATAACTGTACAGTCAGCCTCAGTAAATTGTAAATAGCAGCACAGTGAACCTCAGTAAGTTGTAAATAACGCCACAGTTGCCTCAGTAAGTTGTGAATAACTACACAGTTACCTCGGTAAGTTGTAAATAACTCCACAGTTCCCTCAGTAAGTTGTGAATAACTATACAGTTACCTCAGTAAGTTGTAAATAACTACACAGTTACCTCAGTAAGTTGTAAATAACTACACAGTTCCCTCAGTAAGTTGTGAATAACGACACAGTTAACCTCAGTAAGTTGTAAATAACTCCACAGTTCCCTCAGTAAGTTGTAAATAACTACACAGTTACCTCAATAAGTTGTAAATAACCACACAGTTAACCTCAGTAAGTTGTAAATAACTCCACAGTTCCCTCAGTAAATTGTGAATAACTACACAGTTACCTCAGTAAGTTGTAAATAACTACACAGTTACTTCAGTAAGTTGTAAATAACTACACAGTTACCTCAGTAAGTTATAAATAGCTGCACAGTTACCCCAGTAAGTTGTAAATAACTACACAGTTACCTCAGTAAGTTGTAAATAACTACACAATTACCTCAGTAAATTGTAAATAACTACAAAGTTACCTCAGTAAGTTGTAAATAACTGCACAGTTACCTCAGTAAGTTGCGAATAACTCCACAGTTACCTCAGTAAGTTGTAAATAACAACACAGTTACCTCAGTAAGTTACCAATAACTGCACAGTCAGCTGTTCGTCTCATTAAGTTTGGGAGCCTCCGTGACCGAGAGGTAGCGTGCTCGGCATCAGACCGCCAGGACTCCAATTTAGAATCCTGTATCTGGAGGGCAGTGACATCTAGTTTAGCCTATACGGCTATATATGCACAAAGGTGACCTAAACCCCCATTCATTTCATTTCATTTTATTTGTCTCATTAAGTTGTACATTTCTAAATAGCTGTATGGTCAACTTCAGCTGTGAGGTTCATATAATATAAAAAATGTTTTTAACAAATTTAACAAATAGCACACTATCTGCCCATGTACACTATTTATATGCAAATACATACCTTTAATCATATGAATCAATTTGAAAGCCCCCGAAAATTATATGGTGGAATTAAAAAAAATGAGCTAGACTATCACTCTGCCATAGCAGTAGGCTAGAAAGTGAAAGTATTTCTTACATTACAAAAACAGATACGCCAGACTTTTAACAAATAGCACACTATCTGCCCATGTACACTATTTATATGCAAATACATACCTTTAATCATATGAATCAATTCTAAAGCCCCCGATAATTATATGGTGGAATTTAAAAAAAATGAGCTATACTATCACACTGCCATAGCAGTAGGCTAGAAAGTGAAAGTATATCTTACATTACAAAAACAAATACGCCAGACTTTAAAATCTGTAATCCATGTAAAATGTGCCAGTTATATCGCGACCACATCCATATAAATGTGTTACCCAAACAATTATGGGGATAATTATGTTCCTGATGGATGCCTATATTGATAGATCGGTGGACATGACGTTTAGTGTTTTAGAGTGCGAGAGAGAAAACGATGCTGTTGAGGGTCATTCAGTACATGACTGCTGCACCCAGCAGGCACAATACATTGGCCCTATGTTGATCCAATGCTGGGCAAGCATCGTGGACGGTGGACCAACATTGGTTCAACATAGGGCCAATGTATTGTGCCTGCTGTGACATTGACAAGACACCTCACCCCTCAGATTAGGGTATTATTATGTCCACTTGCAAACTTTTTTTCTCAATTGTTTCAAATTAAAAACAATTAGAGATATGGTCCGTGTTATTTATATCATACAAATATAATATTTTGATGTCAAGAGAAATAGTGTGCAGGTATAACATTAGCTGTATCATTATATCAAAGGCTAATTAATTAATTAGCCTGCGGACAAACCCTTCAGACACGATTACGTTGACCCGATGTTAAAACAGCATTGGGTAGATGTCTTGTCCACAGGGAAACCCCCTTCTAGTGACCCCGGCCACCGGGGCGTTATTTACCCGACCACACTGCTCTTCAAAGTCAAATGGCAGTAACTGCTCACTTGAAAGCGAGTAGCTACTGCCTTTTGGCTTTGTACGGCGCGAAGACTGGCCCAGGGAGAGATGGAAATGAATCATCCAATGAACAACCGTGACGTACGTAATGCGCCGGACTGCTGTCACGGGTATGCCGATCACGTGATGGGTCTGTGCGCGCGCACTATGTGATGCAATCAAGAGTGCGGCGATTATGCCGGTCGTAAATCCCGGGGTTATGGAGATTTATCGCCGGTTTCTGGATGATTGCGGTGCGGTTCCGTGCCGGCCAGTGACTGTCACCATGACCGTCCGCCCACCCCGCGGGGAACGGAGCCGGGGTGTGGCGGGGTGCCGGGCTAGGGATGCCCGGGGGATGAATCCCGGGTGGGGAGGGGGGTAACTGATTCCCTCATCCCACCATTAGAAGTCACCATTGAGACCCGCATTGAGACCGCCGGAGAATGTGTTATGTTGCGTATGATTAACACAAGTGCAGTTCAATCTAGTACTACCCTGAAAAATGGAACATTTACCCAATGATGGTTCAATGCTGGGGCAGCGTCGAAGACGGTGGCCCAGCATTGAAGCAGCATTGGGTGAATGTTTCGTGTTTGCTTGGCATGCAGGTCGCAGAGTTCATCAAAACATCTCTGTGTGCTGAGCTTGAATCATAAAATAGCAAGACATCACCTGGACTTTGTTATCAGGAACAGTTATGGTGACTGATGCTTAGGTTGAAACAAGTCTGGAAAAAATATCGTTGAAAGTTGTCTCAAACTCATATTCAGTAACCTGTTTTAATATAGATAGTTTGTGAAGACAAAAAAATATTACTCATCACGCCTTTATCATGTATATTTTGTATAATTCCGCTTTTGTGACATAAATTGTACACATCAATTGATTAGGCCTAATTGATTGATTAATTGATTGATCAACTTTTTTTT
>OZ024906.1:26985110-27032610 GCA_964017125.1 Flabesymbios commensalis | reverse complement strand
TCTTATGTGTGCTGCTTTTTTAAGAAGTTGGTCAATCTGGTTGAGTAGCTTCCAGCACTAAGTGGCACTTCATTAAGGGAATATAAAGACAGCATCCGAAATGGAAACATTTGGGACAGTATAGCAGAAGCTATGGATGTGGAAACGTTTATATTTAGATACATAAGGTGACATGTTCCTGTGTGTAAAAAAGCCACAGGAGATCCGCACTGGGTGGCTCTCTCAACAAAAAGGACTTAGACGCATCACATTTTGACGTACATGTGGAGTCGTGCAATACGCATCATGCACTACGCATCACGCTTCACGAATCACGCATCACGCGTATGTGGAGTCGTAGCTTTAAATAATTAATGTTGACAACATTTACTGCTCGCTAAGTACAAAAAATAGGTTCCCGGTGATATGGTGCAGAAAACTGCCTGTTAACCCTTTTACCGCCAAATTATTCAATCTGAATTTTCACCCACCTCAAGCTGTGTCTCGCGTCAAGTTGTGTCTCGCTGACGCGATCCACAACTTCAAGTGAGTGAAAATAATTCAGATTTGACAAAATGGAGGTCAACTGTTTTCAAATATTGCTGATTGATGTCACATTTTATCTTTAACATGTTCAAAAGGTGGTACTTAATGTGCTAATAAAAACTGAAAACCCGATTATATGCGGCACCGGCGATTAAAGGGTTAAATGGCTGCTAATGGTGAGATGGCAAGTGATGATGGGATGGGGAATTAACCTTCAGACAATGCTGCGCCAATGCTGTGTCAGTGCAGGGAATTAAATTCATAATGGTTTGACTTTTTTCTCCATTACGTGCACACATGGTCACTTTGGTATCTAGTTATATCTGAGATATCACTCAATGTGATATCAAGATGACGGACGATATATTATATATATACCTTCACTTCTCACAATTTATTGGCACAACAATGATAGTTACACGCTTTCTCCAGCAAATATCAAAATTTTAAGGTGATCGTAAAACAACCGTGGTTAATGTCAAAACAGCTGTTATACATAGCTTCAGAAATAATTTGACGCATTCATGTACACAAAATACAGTCGAACCTCGTTATAACGAAATGTGAGGCACCTCGAAAAATACTTTGTTATATACGAAATTCGCTATAAGGTCGATACTCCCCACTCCCCACTCCCTTCCAATCTACGATCGACTGAATTTTCCACTGTAGGTAACATTTTACACTAGATTGAACCTTTCAGTGCGGGGACCGACTTTAGACGTCAGAATCTGACGTCTACAGCCGTCAGATTTTGACGTCTGTAGTCGATCCCTGCACTGGAAGAGTTAAGTATGTATAATGGCCGTAGACATATAACATAGGTATTCAAATGAAGCGGAAAGAGCCAACTGAGACATTTATGATGATTTCAAAACATCCCTTCTGTCTCTGTGATTTGTATACCAATATTGATTTCGCTGTAATGGTTAATTTGTCCTGAAAATGTACAAAATGGCAACTCTTCATCAACAGTTATGTTAACAGATCCGCTCCCCTCCTACGACCAAAAACTTTATATGAATAAAGCTCTTGCTACGACGTAGCAAAAAAGTACATTGTGCTATTGTGCGATATTAAACATACACCACAGAGACTGAATAGATGGGCGGGGCGTTGAATATAATTTTTAAAAAGTTTATCCAGGAGTGTGCAATGTAAAAATATAGCGATTTCCATGATTGCAGGGCTAGTGTAACGATCCATGTTTTGTAGGCATTGATATCCACCAGAGTTGACTGAACTTGAAAGTTGTAAAAAATCGGCCAAGACATCATGTTCAAGGAGTTATCCGATTTGCCAATCATACATAAATATAACCTTTGATCCGTCAGTCTGTCCATTTGTTTCGTCAGCTCGTCCATTTGATCCGTCAGTCTGTCCATTCGATCCGTCAGTCTGTCCATTTGATTCGTCTGTCTGTCCATTTGATCTGTTAGTCGGTTCAATTGATCCGTCTGTTTGTCCATTTGATTCGTCAGTCTGTTTATTTGATCCGTCAGTCTGTCCATTTGATCCGTCAGTCTGTTCATTCGATCCGTCCGTCTGTCCGTTTGATATGTCAGTCTGTTCATTTGATCCGTCAGTCTGTCCATTTGATCCGTCAGTCTGTTCATTCTATCCGTCTGTCTGTCCATTTGATCCGTTAGTCTGTTCATTCGATTCGTCAGTCTGTCCATTTGATATGCCAGTCTGTCCATTTGATCCGTCAGTTTGTCCATTTGATCTGTCAGTCTGTTTATTTGATCCGTCAGTTAAATCATTTGATCCGTCTGTTTGTCCATTTGATCCGTCAGTCTGTTTATTTGATCCGTCAGTCTGTTCATTCGATCCATCAGTCTGTTCATTCGATCCGTCTGTCTGTCCATTTGATCCGTCAGTCTGTTCATTCGATCTGTCAGTTTGTCCATTTGATCCATCAGTCTGTTCATTCGATCCGTCAGTTAAATCATTTGATCCGTCTGTTTGTCCATTTGATCCGTCAGTCTGTCCATTTGATCTGTCAGTTTGTCCATTTGATCTGTCAGTTTGTCCGTTTGATCCGTCAGTCTGTCCATTCGATCCGTCAGTCTGTCCATTTGATCTGTCAGTTTGTCCATTTGATCTGTCAGTTTGTCCATTTGATCCGTCAGTCTGATCATTCGATCCATCAGTTTGTCCATTTGATCCGTCAGTCTGTTCATTCGATCCGTATGTCTGTCCATTTGATCCGTCAGTCTGTTCATTCGATCCATCAGTCTGCCCATTTGATCCGTCAGTCTGTTCATTCTATCCGTCTGTCTGTCCATTTGATCCGTCAGTCTGTTCATTCGATCCATCAGTTTGTCCATTTGATCCGTCAGTCCGTTCATTCGATCCGTCTGTCCATTTGTAACGATCCATGTTTTGTAGGCATTGATATCCACCAGAGTTGACTGAACTTGAAAGTTGTAAAAAATCGGCCAAGACATCATGTTCAAGGAGTTATCCGATTTGCCAATCATACATAAATATAACCTTTGATCCGTCAGTCTGTCCATTTGTTTCGTCAGCTCGTCTATTTGATCCGTCAGTCTGTCCATTCAATCCGTCAGTCTGTCCATTTGATCCGTCAGTCTGTTCATTCGATCCGTATGTCTGTCCATTTGATCCGTCAGTCTGTCCATTCAATCCGTCAGTCTGTCCATTTGATCCGTCAGTCTGTTCATTCGATCCGTATGTCTGTCCATTTGATCCGTCAGTCTGTTCATTCGATCCATCAGTTTGTCCATTTGATCCGTCAGTCCGTTCATTCGATCCGTCTGTCCATTTGTAACGATCCATGTTTTGTAGGCATTGATATCCACCAGAGTTGACTGAACTTGAAAGTTGTAAAAAATCGGCCAAGACATCATGTTCAAGGAGTTATCCGATTTGCCAATCATACATAAATATAACCTTTGATCCGTCAGTCTGTCCATTTGTTTCGTCAGCTCGTCCATTTGATCCGTCAGTCTGTCCATTCGATCCGTCAGTCTGTCCATTTGATCCGTCAGTCTGTCCATTTGATCTGTTTGTTTGTCGATTTGATCTGTCAGTTTGTTCATTCGATCCGTCAGTCTTTCCATTTGTTTCGTCAGCTCGTCCATTTGATCCGTCAGTCTGTTCATTCGATTCGTCTGTCTGTCAATTTGACCCGTCAGTCGGTTCAATTGATCCGTCTGTTTGTCCATTTGATTCGTCAGTCTGTTTATTTGATCCGTCAGTCTGTCCATTTGATCCGTCAGTCTGTTCATTCGATCCGTCCGTCTGTCCGTTTGATATGTCAGTCTGTTCATTTGATCCGTCAGTCTGCCCATTTGATCCGTCAGTCTGTCCATTTGATCCGTCAGTCTGTTCATTCGATCCGTCTGTTTGTCCATTTGATCCGTTAGTCTGTTCATTCGATTCGTCAGTCTGTCCATTTGATATGCCAGTCTGTCCATTTGATCCGTCAGTTTGTCCATTTGATCTGTCAGTCTGTTTATTTGATCCGTCAGTTAAATCATTTGATCCGTCTGTTTGTCCATTTGATCCGTCAGTCTGTTTATTTGATCCGTCATTCTGTTCATTCGATCCATCAGTCTGTTCATTCGATCCGTCTGTCTGTCCATTTGATCCGTCAGTCTGTTCATTCGATCTGTCAGTTTGTCCATTTGATCCATCAGTCTGTTCATTTGATCCGTCAGTTAAATCATTTGATCCGTCTGTTTGTCCATTTGATCCGTCAGTCTGTTTATTTGATCCGTCAGTCTGTTCATTCGATCCATCAGTCTGTCCATTTGAACCGTCAGTCTGTCCGTTTGATCCGTCAGTCTGTCCATTCGATCCGTCAGTCTGATCATTCGATCCATCAGTTTGTCCATTTGATCCGTCAGTCTGTTCATTCGATCCGTATGTCTGTCCATTTGATCATTCAGTCTGTTCATTCGATCCATCAGTCTGCCCATTTGATCCGTCAGTCTGTTCATTCTATCCGTCTGTCTGTCCATTTGATCCGTCAGTCTGTTCATTCGATCCATCAGTTTGTCCATTTGATCCGCCAGTCTGTTTATTTGATCCGTCTGTCTGTCCATTTGATCCGTGAGTCTGTTCATTCGATCCGTCTGTCTGTCCATTTGATATGTCAGTCTGTTAATTCGATCCGTCTGTCTGTCCATTTGATCCGTCAGTCTGTTCATTCGATCCATCAGTTTGTCCATTTGATCCGCCAGTCTGTTCATTCGATCCGTCTGTCTGTCCATTTGATATGTCAGTCTGTTCATTTGATCCGTCAGTCTGTTCATTTGATCCGTCAGTCTGTCCATTCGATCCGTCAGTCTGTCCATTCAATCCGTCAGTCTGTTCATTTGATCCGCCTGTCTGTTCATTTGATCCGTCAGTCTGTCCATTTGATCCGTCAGTCTGTCCATTAGATCCGTCAGTCTGTCCATTCGATTCGTCAGTCTATTCATTCAATCCGTCAGTCTGTTCATTTGATCCGCCTGTCTGTCCATTTGATATGTCAGTCTGTTCATTTGATCCGTCAGCCTGTCGCTAGTGAACTAGATCAGACATGTCGTGGTAGAAGGCATTTGGAAGGGGTTTATTTTTCATAAATAGTCTAAACTTTTTCCAGTCATTTAAAGCTGGAAATTGCGTTAGCAATTCCAGCTTCAAATGACTGAAAAAACCAGCTGACAATTCAGCAGGACTCGGGCTATATGTGTGATGTATTACATAATGACTCGTGCAGTTATAAAATACGAAGAAAGACACTGTGGTTTATGGAGATATGGGGTTTTATCCTGCTCGGATTCATGTCACGTTATGCACGGTTCACGCGGGGGCTGTTAATTAGCGCCTCTAATAGCGCCCACCCACTCTTTACGACCTTGACCTCGGATGCGTGCGCACATCAAAGCAATACGTCACTTCCGCTCTTTCGTACATTTTCCACATTAGCATTCCAGAAGTATTTTTATTTGGGGTTAATGAGCTCCCATCTTACTGTCATTTGTGAGTGTGAATTGCATCTTAATGAGCTCTATGCTCGGATGACTACACATTCTGAAATGCACCATTTATCATACTCAGTGCAGTGGTTTTCATTATGTGACGCAAATCGGTATCAGCTTATATCACACAGGGTTTACGTTTGAACAAGGAGTCAAAAGGGAACTCCTTGGTTCGAATGACGATTGGTATCAGTTTAGTTAGCCTACCCAGCTGATCGTGTGAGAAAATACAAACGCTCCTCATAATATTTCAAGCCGTATAATTATAATATAGAACCTGTGCAATGATAAATATGGCACATGTTCAATGAATATGATGTACGCCTAAAGGCTCACACTTATTTATTGAACGAGTGTTGTATTTTTAAATACCACACTCAAATGAGCACAGCTTGTATATCTTATTCCTATGGTTTTTAGTCATCTACATAGTATTAAATAGTCGTACCTGTCATTTTAAAATGTGACAGATACGTATTGCATTCGATTAGGCCCCCGCCACTTATATTACAGTTTTCGTGCTAGGTGTTAACGCATAGGCCTACATACCTGAAAGGAGTGGCTCATTGTCAAATAATCGCAATTATTAACGATTGAATGATCAACTTGTTGATTTGTGAAATTTTTATGGCGTTATATATACACATATATAAAGTGTTCGTCTTTAAAAACTATTTGTCAATCCTAGATAGAGTTTTTTGCCCCTAGATAATTTCCTTTGCTATTTTGTTGTTGTCAATAGTAAGCCTATTTAGTAACATCATCTTAACATTTTTTGTAACAAAATTAACGAAACTGATGATGAATGTCTAATTATGGCCTATACAATCAGAATTTGGCGACATAGTGCCATTATAGTTATACGTTCGACTGAGTTCAATCACTTTCCTGGCATAATTTACCCCCCTTTATTATCTATTAGGCATACATGTATACCTTTAATTATTGTCTCCATAATGAAGGAACAACACAATTCTATAAAATGCCATAGTTTGTTGCATAATATCAAGTTGAATATCTAAAAAAACGGTAGATATGCCTCCGATAACGAGAAAGCATGTTTTACCATAGAAAACAGGTCATTTCTCGATATCTAATATGAAACAGGGGAACTTCAATTTGTGTTTGTGAGTTTGCTAATAATCAAGATAGAACAAGGTTTTGACTTTTGAATACAGATTGAATGTATTATTAAGATTACACGTCAAAAAAAATTATATAAAAATTAATGTATTTTGCATTACGTTCTCACCACACAATTTCATACGCGCATACCATTAAAAAGTGAGAGAGTTGAATTGTTTTTAAATGTGGCGATTTACAGCAGGCTTGCGTTTAAATATTGCATTTATATTATTTTATATCAATTCATGTAGATTGTGTGACCATGTCTTGCTCCAAATACATCGAAATCGGGGAAGATAGCCTAAAACCACGCTTTTACAGTGACCAGTGTCGCGCTCTTATAGTGTATATAATGACATGATAGCTCAATAATCATTTAAGATTCAAGGTAGCATAATGCTTGTAATGAAACACTGATAGTTACAAGGAGATTTTTTAAAATTGAATTTGCTGTCAATGATATTAAAATTGCCTTTATTGCAAAAAAATGACCTTAGCTGGATAAGTAGTGCAGCTAAGTAAACAGCTAGCATTCAGGCTTCCGCATATTTATGGATAATATTCAAACAAAACATGTCACAATATTAATTGTGACTGTATAGCCCTACACCTGAAACGAATGCATGAATTTGATGAAAAATAATTAGGCTAAACCTAATTGCATTTTCCTTATATCCGTATATGAATCATGTATTTGTCATGTGTATTAGCTGTAGTTAAATAAGAAGATAATATAACGCGACCAGCCACGTATAGAATGGGATGCATTCTATGGCTGTACAAGCAGATGTAGCCGAGTCTTACGTCAGTGGGCTGCAGAGCTCCCCTGTAAAGTAACATCATCTGTTGCGTGATGGCATCGTGCCAAGGAGCCGTCGCATTCGTGTCAGCTCTCAAAGCTGCACCTAGAATTGTCCCAGATACGAGGACAGATCCAAGGTCATACTGCCCAATAACGTCACGGTTGCCAAGGTAACCAGGAATTATGCAATTCTGGAGAGCGGGTGGTGGCACAGCGGAAGGGGGGGTGGCCCAGTAATATCGACGGGCACGGCATCCTCGTCCTTTGCATGTCTTCTGTCACAGCTGTTTTTGCAGGCTACTGATGTGGCGTGTAAAGCCAAGAGGCAGTAACTACTTACTTGAAAAGTAAGCAGTTGCTGCCTTCTGACATAGCACGGCTCCTTATTGCGACATCTCATCGACAATGGTCATGTCGTTGCCCAACGCGGCTGACCACTGCTCTGTGAAGGTAGAAGGCAGTAACTAGGCCTACTTACTTGTAAAGTAAGCACTTACGGCATTTGGGGTTCGCAGGGCAGAATGTGTCAGCCTTTTCCTCTGGATGGTTCAGTCCATCTATGTAAAATAATATTGTGTTGTTTTGACTGAAGTCGTCTCATTAGGTGCATACTTGTCTTTTTATGAACGATTTATGATTCATGCAACGCTGGCCCAACGTATTCGACGTTGGTCCAACATTGTATAAATGTTATACAAATGTTTTGTGTTAGCTGGGATATAGGCCTGTAAGTCCAATGAATCGTGTGCTGACGTGAATTGAGCTATTCGTGTTTCTTTGTCGGATGGTCAAATAGATAAGGCTTCCACAGTCATACCTGTGGCGGAATTCTCAAAACGAGACACTCTAATCCCAGGCATGTGACTGTATTGGTCGAGAAAACCATCTCGACCAATCGAATGCCTCAGATTTAGGTCAACCGCTTTAACCCTTTAACCGCCGGTGCCGCATATATTCGGGTTTTCATTTTTTATTAGCACATTAAGTACCATCTTTTGAACATGTTAGAGATAAAATGTGACATCAATCAGCAATATTTAAAAACAGTTAGCCTCCATTTTGTCAAATCTGAATAATTTTCACTCACTTGAAGTTGTGGATCGCGTCAGCGAGACACAATTTCAAGTGGGTGAAAATTCAGATTGAATAATTTGGCGGTTAAAGGGTTAAGGAAAGCGGCTGTGGCCTATCCATGGAACAATTTTTTTCACCATACAACAATTAATTTGTAAAGATCCACAGTGTTTACGACACGATGTACATTTTGTGCACGACAGGCCATATTAGAGTTCAATATTAAAGGATTGGGTGGCGTAATATAAATATGGTGAGAGATGGACATATCGCATTTGTATTGCCATATATATCAGATGCCTCTCGCATATGGTTCTCAGCGAAATATCACGTTTATGTCCCTCAACGTTGGGACATCGTTGTTTGTATGTTGTATTTTTTTGGGGGGGGGCAATACACTTCTTCCTCACGTGCTACACTTCACTCAGGAGTAACAAGAAATACCTGGTTTAGATGGCAATGTGTACGTTTTGTTTCAAGCGCCGAACTGGTCGCAGGGCTGACGTATTATAGCCTCATACAGATTAATCTGTGTCAGGAGAACCTCCTAGCTGAGGATGAATACGATGCCACAGCTCTCCAGACACTGGATTATTGTGCCAGTTTGAGGCTGAGCACGCTACCTTTTGGTCGCTCAGGCTCCCTACAATATTTAATCTCTACCACTAGTGGTTGATGAAACATCATATTTCTTTGAAACCTGGACACCGAAACTGGGGAATCAAACCCCTGACCTCCGGCGTGACAGGCGAATGAAGGAAATCCACCATACCCAGCTAGTTCACCCTCATGAGAAAGGTATACAATGATTGAAGGAAACCCTCCATACCCAGTTATTTCAACCTCATGAGGAGAGTATACAATGATTGAAGGAAACCCTCCATACCTAGTGTATTTCACCCTCATTAGGAGAGTATACATTGGTTGAAGTAAACCATCCATACCCAGTCATTTCACCTTCATGAGAAGAGTATACAATGATTGAAGGGAACCCTCCATACCCAGTCATTTCAACCTCATGATAAGAGTATACAATGATTGAAGGAAACCCTCCATACCCAGTCATTTCACCTTCATGAGAAGAGTATACAATAATTGAAGGGAACCCTCCATACCCAGTCATTTCAACCTCATGATAACAGTATACAATGATTGAAGGAAACCCTTCATACCCAGTCATTTCACCTTCATGAGAAGGGTATACAATGATTGGAGGAAACCCTCCATACCCAGTCATTTCACCTTCATGAGAAAAGTATACAATGATTGAAGGGAACCCTCCATACCCAGTCATTTCAACCTCATGAGAAGAGTATACAATGATTGAAGGGAACCCTCCATACCCAGACATTTCAACCTCATGATAAGAGTATACAATGATTGAAGGGAACTCTCCATACCCAGTCATTTCACTTTCATGAGAAGATTATAAAATGAAGGAAATCCTCCATACCCAGTTAGTTCACCCTCATGAGAAGGGTATACAATGATTGAAGGAAACCCTCCATACCCAGTCATTTCACCTTCACGAGAAGAGTATACAATGATGGAAGGAAACCCTCCATACCCAGTCATTTCACCTTCATGAGAAGAGTATACAATGATTGAAGGGAACCCTCCATACCCAGTCATTTCAACCTCATGAGAAGAGTATACAATGATTGAAGGGAACCCTCCATACCCATTCATTTCAACCTCATGATAAGAGTATACAATGATTGAAGGGAACCCTCCATACCCAGTCATTTCACTTTCATGAGAAGATTATAAAATGAAGGAAATCCTCCATACCCATTTAGTTCACCCTCATGAGAAGGGTATACAATGATTGAAGGAAACCCTCCATACCCAGTCATTTCACCTTCATGAGAAGAGTATACAATGATTGAAGGAAACCCTCCATACCCAGTCATTTCACCTTCATGAGAAGAGTATACAATGATTGAAGGAAATCCCCCATACCCAGTCATTTCACCTTCATGAGAAGAGTATACAATGATTGAAGGGAACCCTCCATACCCAGTCATGTCACCCTCATGAGAAGAGTATACAATGATTGAAGGAAACCCTCCATACCCAGTCATTTCACCTTCATGAGAAGAGTATACAATGATTGAAGGAAACCCTCCATACCCAGTCATGTCACCCTCATGAGAAGAATATACAATGATTGAAGGAAACCCTCCATACCCAGTCATGTCACCCTCATGAGAAGAGTATACAATGATTGAAGGAAACCCTCCATACCCAGTCATTTCACCTTCATGAGAATAGTTTACGATGAACGAAACCCTCCATACCCAGTCATGTCACCCTCATGAGAAGAGTATACAATGATTGAAGGAAACCCTCCATACCTAGTCATTTCACTTTCATGAGAAGAGTATAAGATGAAGGAAAACCTCCATACCCACTCATTTCATCCTCATGAGAAGGGTATACAATGATCGAAGAAAATCCTCCATACCCAGTCATTTCCCTTTCATGAGAAGACTATAAAATGAAGGAAACCCTTCATACCCAGTCCTCATGAGAAGGGTATACAATTATTGAAGTAACCCTCCATACCCAGTCACATAACCCTCAAGAAAAGTGTACACGATCAGTGAAGGAAAAAATTATGCCATGCCCAGTCACCACTCCCTCATGCTATCAATTTTACATCATTATTGTTGTCCTTTATTTTAAAATGTACCGAAATTGATTTATAATAATATTTTCTCCCGCAGCGTAGTATTATACATGTTTTAAAGATCATATTGATATGCGAATAAAATTTGGGAAGTTGAACTAAGTTGACATTTTTTATTGATAAAGTATTTTTAAAATATACATGCAATTGCAAAAAAACAAGACGCCAAATAACAAGCTAAAAAATCTGTAAATTATCTTAACAAATTCTGCGTTTTGGTGAGGAGATTGTTAATAGCTGAGTCTAGCCTTGGCTTGGGTCAACCTGATTAGTCAACACTTTGCACTGATACACAATCGCCAAACTTCTTACGTCCTAGAGACTTTCATGGCGCGCGCATGGAAAAGAAGAAGTTACATCATGCAGCTGTATCAAAAAGTGTGCATGTGGTGACCACAATGTCCCGGAATGTGACTCAATGCAACTCAATGTCCTGGAAGTGAAGCAAGAGCTATTACGAAAAACAGCAGCCAATGTTGACGGCACTATAGCCATGCAGGCATGTTGTAGATGTAGCGCTTGTTTGATGGAGTCAGGGCACCAGGGGTCCTAATCTGGCCGCGTAAGTCGGGTCAGTGAGTGTCCTCAGATGACCAGTGGTCAAGAGGGCCACTTCCTTCTGTTCTCAACACCCTTCTGTGGCGCAAAGACAATAGGCAGTAACTGCTTACTTTTCAAGTACGCAGTTGCTGTTTTGGGGCCTTGCAGAGCACCCTTGTTTACCGCACGCAGGCGTCACGCATGTGAAGTTACATGTAGGATGTGAAATGGCGGCATCGCCTTATTTGAGGTGTAATTCTTGGTGTTTACCTGTGATTATCCATGCAGGTGACTCACTGCCCAAACACGTAAGGTTAGTCAGGTCATCGGGGGTGGGGAGTCACTTTCTAAGGAGGAGCACCTCCATGACCTCATCGGGTCAGGAAAGGCGTTCTCCATTTACAAGTATTTTTTTATAAATACAGAAATTCACAGCTTATTGGGCGTCTAAAAACATAAACAAGTTTACCAGATATGTACGTGATTCAATACGTGGTGGAGAAACGTGAGATGTTTTACTGGCCTGGTCTATGTTTTTTTGGTTAGGTAGTAGTAGTAGTAGTAAGTAGTAGTAGTAGTAGTAGTGGGAGCCGAGTGATCAAATGACATGCCTGGTAGGCCTCAAATTACCACATTGCCCAACCACATACACACTATATCACCCCTTGATATTACTATTATTTGCCACATATAAAAAATTGAGCAGGGCTGAAATGACAGCACGTAAATTTACGTCCTGCTGCTGATCATTTGCGCCCTGTTCGTGTGCATAAATATAGTGCCCTTTATGTGGATAATAGCAAGAATGCATAACACAATGTATGCATTCCTGATAATAGTGATAATAAATATACGACTGTTATAACATAGTGATCATCTTTAAACCTATATATACAAAATTATTTTGCATGCAGACATGTTAAAACTATTTCATAATATAAATTACCATACACTTATTTATTTATTTTATATCTACACCTTAAAATGACAAAATTCAGCTGATATATTTAGTGTAATACAGCAGTTCCAAAATGTTTAACCCTTGTGGTGCTGTATTGTATATTATTTATATTTTCATTCACTTGAAACTGGAATTGCTAACGCAATCTCCGGGTTCCAATTCATGATTCATGAAAAATAGACCATGAAATGAAAAAATCTCCTAAATTGAATTATTTTGTTTCCTGAGCATCCACCCATCCCAGCAGACACAAGACGTTGAATCAATGTTGGTTTATCATTGGTCCAGCGTCTATGACGCTGGACCAACGTTAAACCAACATTGATTGACGTCTTGTATCTGCTGGGATCGCTATTCTATCAATTTCAGTGGTAATTTATTTGATATAAAACATACCTAAAACGTATATATACACAGCCCCAGCAGCCCTGTCAAAGGCGCCCTCCGCACACAGAGGGTTAGGTATCTCTATAAGCAGGCGTTGCGTGGTCGCACGTAATTGCCCTGTAATTCAGTGGTGATCACATCCTTTACTGCGCTTTGATGCGCCTAGTTTTGCTAGGGAATTATCCGCTGGGTTGTTAGTTAGATGGTCCTTTCATAAACGATTGTATCAGTGTGGTCGTTACGTCATTTTGAAACGTCGCTTGCACGAATTATCATACAGCCGTGCAAGTTAGCAGTTACCGTCTTTTGGATTAGGAGGGTATTACACAGGCGACGGTAACGCGCCGAGTTTCGTGAATCAGGTTAGAAATGGTAACTCAAATGTTAGAGTGAGTGAATTAGTGAATGGTGCTTCACGGCGCTTTCTGCACATAACTTTTATATAACTGCCCGTTACTTTAATGTTATGGCGGTTTTTATGCGGGCGTGTCGTTGACTGAAATTTGAAATTGGCGAGCCTGGCAAACGAGCATTGCTGGAATAAGGTTGGTCCAGTGTCTGCGACGCTGGCCCAACATTATACCAGCACTGGGTCAATGCTAGTGTGGGTGTGCTGGGAAGTACACTGGTTCAGTCTACCTGTCACGTAATGAACGCATTTAAGTAAATTTGTTGTTGTTATTATTATTATTATCGTCATGCGTTTTTAACATTCACCGTGCCAATTTGAAGACGTTATTACCTCGTTGAAGTTCAACGTGGACACTATAGAGTTCAGTACAGTAAAATATCAATCTTGAATTGTACGAATTATCGTGCAGCAAAAATAGTAGTTGGGCTCAACAAATATTCATATTGATATATGTGTACAATTTGGAGAGGCAAACAATAACACCGTTTTTAAAGTTTTGATATGATATAGTACTGCTATAGAGCCAGTATAGGCCTATATCTCTCAACAAGATAGAGACTCAACGACGCTCCAAGTTCAATTCTCAATCTAGAAAAATAGGGTCAATCGGAAGAAAATATAACTCTTTATCGTCAACAATATTATCATTGCTTGTTTCTATTCGTCAATTTCATCCGATATAATTAATACACAACTGTGAAAAATGGTGACAATCCTTTTTCCAGCATCAGCTCTATTATGAATGTTTACAAACTGGCAGAATATTATGAAGTTATTGCTCGTGGGAGCATATTACCACCTTAGTATATCATTGTGTACATTGTATATTTGCATGCTCCTTGCAGATTTTAGCAGGAGGGCATAAATATCGTAAACATGGTATTGCGACGGATACAGCTTTCTATGTGACAGAACGCTATGGAAAATCACATTAATTTACGGGTGTCGGGGGCTCAATGACAGTTTGAAAATGAAACCTCGCACACTTTCGGTAATAACAACTTGTACTGCTGAGTTGTTTGCCCCTGTTTTTCATCCACTTAAAGGTGGAATAATTTTGATGACGCAATTTCCAAACATAAAATAGCTCTATATAGGAAAATATATCTATATCAGAAACTAATACAGTGCTCCCCCGCTGTATTGCCCCCCCGGTTATAATGCCAACCACGCCTTATGCCAAGTAAAGTAGTTAAACGGATTTCCGTCAATGTTAATTACCGCGGTATAATGCCATCCCCGGTATTTGCCATCCGCCAATAGTTTAGAAGTCCCAATGTCACTTTTGCCATATGTTTTCCCCCGGTCGTATTGCCAACATAATTTATCAAACACTCTTGGGTGATCAACAATTGCCGCCTCCAGGTCGACTGCGCTCACAAGTTATGGGTAGGGGTGACCTACTAACTGGGTTATGCAACAGAGCATCAATAGGCCTAAGGTACAAACTTGAAAGTGACATGTTTATACGAGCAAACAAAAACAGTTAGCCCAACGTTTATTTAAACTTTGGCATTCACATTGATCAACCACTGAACGCACGTCTGACTCGCTCTCTTGTAGCATCCACCCATTATTACCCATTATTATAATGAAATAATAACTCATCGGGTATGAGATCCATTGCTGGTACAATGTTGGGCCAGCGTTGAAAAAACTACTTGAACAACAATATTATTTTATGCAGAGATTTGGGCCCAGTGCAAACACCCGATGTAAACTACCACTATATGACTTGATCTCAAGTTCGACTCATGAGTAATTGGAATTCAAAACATAACACAGCGCACTATCGAGTAGTTTAACAATGCCATCGGGTTCCATGAGTGTGACGCACACTAGCATTTATAAGCTTCTGACATAACCAGGATAACACTTGATTGTCCATCCGTGGTGTGAGCGGAATGTCACACCTATTGTTACTGGGAAATTCCTTTAATCGCGGTAATAGGCATAGGGTCTACAATAAAGGCCTACTTATAAATTGAATTAACCCCAATATAAATGCCAATCATATTTAGTGTCTTTTTCTCGTGCATTAATTTTTTTCATTTTTCTGTATAGTGATCTTAATAAAACAACATTATATAGGGTGGATTGTATTGTTTTGCATTACTATAAACTGAATGCGTGAGAGCATTCAATATGTATCAGAATTAATGTTAATCAGCTGTCATATATCCACAGGCCTAAATCACCTCCCTCGCCATAATGCCACCCCGCCATAATGCCAAAAAATGGCAGAGTCCCAATGTTGGCATTATATAGAGGTAGTACTGTATATCAATTTCAGTGCCATTTAATTTTGTTTCGAAACTTACCTGAAACTGGACATGTATACGGCCCCATGAGGCCAAGGGTGGATATAAATATAAATCACCTTGGATATGAAAGGGTGTATCTGCCACTTTGTAAAGTGGCAGATACACCCTTTCATATCCAAGGTGACGATATATCACAACCAGAATTGCCGCGCTGTATATTCTTTGTGGTTTACGTGACACCGTAATTCTAACGTTTACGTAAGTGTCTGTGTGTTTAGTAACAGCAGGATGTAGTAGTAATCGCTTATTATACTGATTTGTGCTTCCATGTACATTTCACGTCACATAAATATATAATTTCCGTCTTTTAAGCACCCAACCCGACTTGGGGTTTTTAAATCAGTTTAAACATAATTATACATATATACATATAGTGTACAGGAATGAGATGGTTAGTTAGTAATAATGAGATGGAATAATGAGATGGTTAGTTAGTAAGAAAGGGCATTCGCCCACCCCGGGCCAATGCCGGGCCAATATCTGGAACGTTGGCCCGGCATCGGGCCGTTGCTAAACAAATGCCCCTCCTAACAGAATACCATTGCCTGATTGCAAAAGACAAACAGAAAACACGAGACCAAAAGTTGGGTCAACGCTGAACCACCGTCGTCAAATCGAGTGTCGCACCAGACAAAGGGCCAGCGCCTCACACAGTAAACACGGGACGTCGACACACTGTCGTCTCAATGCCGGTCCACCGTCTCGACGCTGGATCAACACTAAACCAACACTCCGCGTCCACCGGGCCAGAGCCGCTGCATGCAACCCGCATTAGAAGGGGATCATGAGACCCACTATGCTCAATCGAACAGAATAAAATACGTTATAGATTTGTTCAACAATACAAAATATAGAAAATAATAATAATATTATGCATACAATAAAGACTTCCGGGTGTTCCATGCATTTTCTACATAATTCAGTACATATTTCGTTCCTGTTGCCATATTAAAACAGATTTTTTCAGTTATGTCTAGATTAGAGAAATTATTAAAAGTTAAAATAATTTCATTAATTAATATTTTTCTGTGATTACTGTAACAGGACAGACACACACAAAATGTAGTTCATCCTCAATTTCGTTTTTACAAAAGTGACACATTCTACTTTCACTAGCAATATTTCGAAATCTCCCCGTTTCAATTTCTAATGGTAAAATATGGGTGTAATTAGGGTGAGCGGTGACCCGGTAGTAGATCAACGGGGTCACCGTGAATGACTGAGGTAACCAAGTTCGCAACACTGTCGTACAAAGACAAAAGGTAGTAAATGTTCAGTTTACAAGTAGACACTTACTGTCTTTTGACTTTGCAAAGCAAATTAGGCCAAACCGTTTTGTGTTAGACATTGTGTAAAGCATGCAGCCTAGAGTTAGAAAAGACACACACTATATCACAGGTATAAGGATATTACTAGTAAACGACCAACAATAATGCTTTGTATCGCAGAGCTGTGTGACCGGTGAATAAAATAATCTACAACCAAATACATCTACCATCCACTCATTCCAATTAAAATCGCAGATGTACGTACATCGACAATATAAATGAGGAAATGTAATTTTGTGTCTCTACGTTATTATTTAGTTTGATATGAGTATCGTTAACAAAAAAATCTGACAATTAGTAAACATAATTTCATAAAAGTCTGCGATGAAAAAATATGCTAATTTGTATAACCCCTCATTGCGTTATTTGTAATTGTTTACACTCTGTTTACACTCAGTCAGTCAGTCAGTCAGTCAGTCAGTCAGTCAGTCAGTCAGTCAGTCAGTCAGTCAGTCAGTCAGTCAGTCAGTCAGTCAGTCAGTCAGTCAGTCAGTCAGTCAGTCAGTCAGTCAGTCAGTCAGTCAGTCAGTCAGTCAGTCAGTCAGTCAGTCAGTCAGTCAGTCAGTCAGTCAGTCAGTCAGTCAGTCAGTCAGTCAGTCAGTCAGTCAGTCAGTCAGTCAGTCAGTCAGTCAGTCAGTCAGTCAGTCAGTCAGTCAGTCAGTCAGTCAGTCAGTCAGTCAGTCAGTCAGTCAGTCAGTCAGTCAGTCAGTCAGTCAGTCAGTCAGTCAGTCAGTCAGTCAGTCAGTCAGTCAGTCAGTCAGTCAGTCAGTCAGTCAGTCAGTCAGTCAGTCAGTCAGTCAGTCAGTCAGTCAGTCAGTCAGTCAGTCAGTCAGTCAGTCAGTCAGTCAGTCAGTCAGTCAGTCAGTCAGTCAGTCAGTCAGTCAGTCAGTCAGTCAGTCAGTCAGTCAGTCAGTCAGTCAGTCAGTCAGTCAGTCAGTCAGTCAGTCAGTCAGTCAGTCAGTCAGTCAGTCAGTCAGTCAGTCAGTCAGTCAGTCAGTCAGTCAGTCAGTCAGTCAGTCAGTCAGTCAGTCAGTCAGTCAGTCAGTCAGTCAGTCAGTCAGTCAGTCAGTCAGTCAGTCAGTCAGTCAGTCAGTCAGTCAGTCAGTCAGTCAGTCAGTCAGTCAGTCAGTCAGTCAGTCAGTCAGTCAGTCAGTCAGTCAGTCAGTCAGTCAGTCAGTCAGTCAGTCAGTCAGTCAGTCAGTCAGTCAGTCAGTCAGTCAGTCAGTCAGTCAGTCAGTCAGTCAGTCAGTCAGTCAGTCAGTCAGTCAGTCAGTCAGTCAGTCAGTCAGTCAGTCAGTCAGTCAGTCAGTCAGTCAGTCAGTCAGTCAGTCAGTCAGTCAGTCAGTCAGTCAGCCAGCCAGTCAGCCAGCCAGCCAGCCAGCCAGCCAGCCAGCCAGCCAGCCAGCCAGCCAGCCAGCCAGCCAGTCAGTCAGTCAGTCAGTCAGTCAGTCAGTTATTAGTTAATTTATACTCTGTAAATAATAAGGTAAGCTTGATAAGATACACTTTTACATAGTTTAGTTAATACATTCAGCCCTTACCCTTTATATTACCTAGAAACATAAATGCACTGCTTGCCATTTTTTTAATGAAATTCATTTAAATCAAAATAGTGCAAGCCAAACAACCTAAGTGAAATGTTCTCAGGTTTTATTTGATATACTAGTAATATACCATGTATTATTGGGTGTTTTAAATAATCAGTTCATTTCATTCACCTTGAGATGAGAATTGTGGCAGTAATTCTTATCTCAATGTGAATAAAAATGAGTAGAAATACGAGTGTGTGAGGAAGGAATATAATAATAATAATCCCTGCAGATTCCTTGGTGCGAGGATGGTTAAATTATTCTATTTCAGCAGTTCATCAGTTTTTATTCATCAATACTATTAGTTATATCAGCGAAAGTATTTATTACTAAAACTGGCGGATGATAACGTGGTTTAGGCCATTCTTGACAAACACGTATGAGGTTGGGGTAAGGGGTGGGGCGCAAACCACTGCTACTGCTGAGGACATGACACTGTTTAGTTATGCATAACCACTGTTAACATTCTAAAATAAGGCAGCCAATATTATTATGTGATAATGGTGGCAAAAAATGTTTTTTAAAAGCGTAGATACCCTAATGAGAACCTGTATACATTGCACATTGTTATTGGTGAAATCATATTATTATGTGCAAATATACAACTGTAAAATATAGCTCATCAGTAGCCTCTGATGAAGTGTCAACTGTGCTGTAAACAGGTAGATAAACATCAAAGATTATGATAATAAGTATCAAATGTAGTCTACTGTATCCCACCATAACCTTATAACCTATTGTAATGTTGTATCCGGCGAGGGAGGGTATCAGCAGACGGGTTTGATAAATTGATATTCTCTATGAGACGTATATCGGTATCAGTCCATATCGCACTCTAGCTGTAGTTTGAACTGCATTGCATGGCAATTATGTCATGTGTGACTTGATCCTGTGAGAAAATACAAACGTTGTTCATTTTCGTGCGATATGGGAAAATACAACACATGTTCAATTAATAAGGTGTTCGCCTGAAGGCTCACACCTTATTTTGGTGGCTCACACCTCATTGAACGAGTGCTGTATTTTCCCATATCGCACTCATATGAACACCGTTTGCTTATCGTATCCATAATACACCCTTAATAGAAGGGGGTGTTGTTCGGTGTGTGACAACAAATACACCACTTGAAGTGCATAGTGAAAAATATTATTTTTTACATATCTAACTATTTTGGGAGAATCAACATCAACTCATATAATCAAGCGTTCTTAAAAAACTTTTTTTCATGGATATTGGTATGATAGCAGGTTGTTACGTTTGATGACGTCATCACATGGGTGTGTCCAAGCTGTGCGGCGGCGCAGTACATTGGGCTTAGGTTACAGGGTAGGTTAGTTCAATACTGTACCAATTCTGGCCCAGCATTAGCACAGCGTTGGGCTGGCATGTAGTGTTTTCTAGGTGTACACCCTGCTAACCTCTCACGGGGACAAGCACCCAAATGAACGATGAGAAATCACGCATGCAGGAGACGGACACTGTATCTAACTGGTCAACAAGAAACAAGAAACAGTGACACAATGCCGGGCTAATGTTCGACCAGCATCGTAGACGCTGGTCCAACATCAGCCCAGTATATGGCCATTGCCTTGTCTTAGTTTGGCGGTCACCAGTCAACCTTCTGAACCCCAAAACTCAACAATCAGAGTGGAATTATTACTCATTATCAGCGGACATGTTCTTTTACTCGTCAATTTGCGAACCAGTCTGATGTTTTCCGGACCCTTTGTATAGTCCGACCCTTTATTTACTAAACGCTGTGGTTATGAAGAAGACAAATTATATGGGGGGGCGTGCTGGTATTCAAAGGGTTAGACCATTTAGGCTATCTGGTCATCTAACTCGTCTGCACCACCCAGTGGTCAGTTGTCCCCGACTGACCCGCGACGCCCTCCTCGAAATGCTGAGCCTGTATCTGATTTGTGTGTCGACAATTACTTACTCGCACACTGAGATGCTTAACTATTCCCGCAATAATTAGTTTTCTCTGAAATAAGATTTTTTATAAATTCATTGTTTACAGTGAATTCTGAGAACCAAGGTGCTCGCGCTCCGTCGTAATGACATTGACCTTCTCTGGGACCTCAACGGTGCCTGATTTGTGTGACTCAATGGTCAGTGCACAAGACTGAGTTTATTGATTGCATATCAACGCTGCGAACGGTGCCGCCGGGCTAGCGCAGAATCAATGCTGGGCCAACGTTTACGACGCTGATACAACATTTTGACAACGAGTGGTCAAGGTCTGGAGTCTGCTTGGGAGCACAGACCGAAGTGAACGCGTAATAGAAATTGCGCAGCGGACCGGGGGGCGCTGGACACCGGTTTGGACACTGGTCAGTCTTCTGCAATGACGGGATTAAGGTTTCAATCAGAGCGCCCCCTCGTGACAAAGCGGTCAACTAATCTGGCGTCCATTTTTGCGCACAGCGTCTCCGCCTGTGAAAACACAATGACACAACGCCTCTGTCATGTAATACAATGGTAAGCGCCGGGTACTGAGATCTCGATAGACCCTATATCAGGTGTATATTGAGTTCAGAACTCGATATATTCAGTTGTGAACTCAATATAACTATAGTTGTGAAAACTCAATATAATGAGTTGACAACTCAATATATCGAGTCAACTTATCATAATTATTGAGTTTAAAATAAATAATTAAAATAATGCAAATGTTGCTTCTGGGGCTTTGTAGTATTGCTTATGTATAAAAAATCGATTTAAATTATTATATAACAATGTCACATTATTTTTCTATGTGATATTTATTTTCACAATGTAGTCGTGCATAACAAAAGTACGTTTAATATTGAGTAGATCAACGTATGGAATCTCGGTGCAACGTTGTGGTAACCTTGTGATCGGGAGGCCTTTATTTCGTAGAGTTCGTTCCCCAAACCTATGCGCGTCTAAATGTTAAGTTCCGCCAGAATACGAGTAATTCTAAATAATTATAAATGCGAATTAATCAGGAAGTGAGTTAGCAACGATGTGAATTGTATCTTCTGTTCCACAATGACCTCGCTGCTCATGATGCGTAGAATCAGATGAAGACATCACTTAATGGAATGCATTGTTATCAACCTGTGGAAATAACCACTTACAAATAATGTCCATGTTTTAGCCCTTATTCTGCTAAATTAAATAATTTAAATTTTCAGCTACTAAAAGTTGTGTCCCGCTACCGCGAGCCACAACTTCAAGTGGCTGAAAATTACTGATATTTGTTTAATTTGGCGCCAAACATTTGCAAATATTAATGTTTAAACACTCATTTCATTCCCAATAACTGTGATTTAATCGGCTAAAAAAACAGATTAAAAACAACAATAGTCATGATCAGCAGGCAAAGGGTTAACCCTTGAAGTGCTAATCACGTCTATTGCCGTTTTCAATCTTTTTATTTCCCCTTCAAACAATAAAATTGAGAGAAATGAGCATTAAACCTTTAAGCGCTGAAATATTTTATGAAAACCCCGGAGGCCAAAGGTTTTTTTTAAATTTAAAATCATCATAAATGTCTTAATTAGCTCTTTCTGATTTATTTGAATACCTATGTTATGGGTCTACGGCCATTAGAAATATACTTACTCCTACAGTGCGGGAATCGACTTTAATCGTCGGAATCTGACGTCTGAAGACGTCAGATTCTGACGACTAAAGTCGATCCTCGCGCCGTAAGAATTAAAATTGCTTGGTATATGTTTTGATTAAAATTGTGCATGTGCAAGTAGTTTTACCTACTTGAAGTTGTGGGTCGTGTTAGCGAGACACAACTTACAGTGGATAAAAAATAAATTCTAAAAGTTTTAATAATATATTGTGAAAACCGTTAATTGACTTCCTTTTATCCGCATGTGCTGTGCAAACGCAGTCTGAAGCAGAAAATTCTAATTTTAATTTAAAAAACTTTGTGTAGGTACTTAAAAGCCTTTTTTCAGATTGGCATGAGAGATACCACCCTTTGATACCAAGGTGACAATTCCATGACTGTCAAGTTTGAGTGGTTTATATTAACCCTTGTGTGGCTATAGGCCCGTATATATTATACGGCTCCAAGTATGTTTCAAAGGAAATAAAATCTCACTGAAATCGATGAAATAGTTAGTGGTAAAAATGAAATGAATCGGGCTTTAGGCCACCTTTGTGCACATATAGGCTAAACTGGGCCAGGAGAACCTCCTGAGGATGGTGAGATGATTGAGATGACACTGTCCTCCAGACACAGGATTCGAAATTCGAGCCCTGGCGGTCTGAGGCCGAGCACGCTACCTCTCGGTCACGGAGGCTCCCCACAATACTGACTTTCACACGTGGATGGGGAAGAAACATTTTTGTTTCTTTCAAACCGCCGAGACCGGGAACCGAACCCCGAACTCTGGCGTGAAAGGCAGCGGTGCTAACCACTACCCTTGGGCCCCCGCCCAATAGTTAGTGGTAGAGGATACTCTGCAGTTAGCCAAATTTGAGAGACGCACATTTCTCACGAAAAACAACATATTTTTCGTTATTTGCAGCTGGATATTGCGCCAGCACTTCCAGCTGCAAATAGCGAAAAATGGAAACGAACACGTTAAGGGTTAATTTGCAAGCATAATTTAAAAAATAAGTCTGTTTTTGGAGCTGGGTGATGTGTGCGGGACATTTGACATATTTAATAAGTTTGTTTCTTGAGCTGGGTGATGTGTGCGGGACATTTGTCATATTAAATAAGTTTGTTTTTTGAGCAGGGTGATGTGTGCAGGACATTTGTCATATGTAATAAGTTTGTTTTTTGAGCAGGGTGATGTGTGCAGGACATTTGACATATATAATAAGTTTGTTTTTGGAGCTGGGTGATGTGTGCGGGACATTTGACATATTAAATAAGTTTGTTTCTTGAGCTGGGTGATGTGTGCGGGACATTTGACATATATAATAAGTTTGTTTTTGGAGCTAGGTGATGTGTGCGGGACATTTGTCATATTTAATAAGTTTGTTTCTTGAGCTGGGTGATGTGTGCGGGACATTTGTCATATTTAATAAGTTTGTTTCTTGAGCTGGGTGATGTGTGCGGGATATTTGTCATATGTAATAAGTTTGTTTTTTGAGCAGGGTGATGTGTGCAGGACATTTGTCATATGTAATAAGTTTGTTTTTTGAGCTGGGTGATGTGTGCGGGATATTAGTCATATATAATAAGTTTGTTTTTTGAGCTGGGTGATGCGTGCAGGACATTTGTCATAATTATGTAATAAGTTTGTTTTTTTGAGCTGGGTGATGTGTGCAGGACATTTGTCATATATATAATAAGTTTGTTTTTGAGCTGGGTGATGTGTACGGGACATTTGTCATATATAATAAGTTTGTTTTTGGAGCTGGGTGATGTGTGCGGGACATTTGTCATATATAATAAGTTTGTTTTTGGAGCCAGTGTTTTGTGACTGGTCGTTGTGTAGAAACTCGTCAAAATTACAATTTGTACACATTGGGATTACACATGTACACTGACCATGCTGACGCTGCTTGTACAAACATTATTTTTTATTTCGCTAACAAATCAAAATAGAATGAAAAACTTTACTATGTAAGTTTAGGATATACTGCTTCAAATCTTAACTTAACTGACATTTAATGGTAATGTTTTTAATCTCGGGACACAGACATAGTGACGTTGGCGATTGGGGAGCTCGATAAGCTATACTTACCCTCACATATTAATTGAAGGATCAGTTTTTTATCCGTTATATAATGTTTACTCGTTTGAAGATGTAGAACGCAATAACCAGACACAAATTCAAGTGATCAATGTTTTCCAAGTGAATCAGCCTGTGTCAGCCTATGTGTATTAATTCAAGAATGGGAATGTGCTGAGTGAAATATTTCATATTTGTTAGGAAACCACTTATTTTTAACATTTTCAACATTACCAAATTTAGTGCTTTGTGATTTAAATGATTATAACAATTTCAAAAAGTGTTCAAAAAATAATAATATTATATTCACGTTTATAATCGTGATTAGAGCTTAAATGGTTTTAGTTGAAATGATGTTGGCCCAGCATTTTATCAGTATTAGGTGAATGGATCGTGTTATCTGGAAGGTGTCTTTTCAGGCGACGGGGGATAAAAGCGTCACCCGCATAGCAGTCAGAGCAAACACGGAACAATCACACAATTCTGTTTCAATGTTGGGCCAGCGTCGAAGACTGTGGGTCAATATTGAAACAGCTTTGGGTGAATGCCATGTGTTTGCTGATGTGCTGGCGCAAATATACAGCAGACCCAGTGTTGAAATAGCTGATGTCCGCAGACCCAGTGTTGGATTAGTGTTGGGCCAGCGTCGTAAACGATTAACCGGTATTAAACCAGCAATGGGATGCGATGCTGGCCCAACATTGAACCGGTATTGGGTGGGTAAGCCTACATCGTGTGTACGAGGTACATCGTAGAGACGCGTTCACTGACTTATCACAGTACTTTCAGGAGTGAAAGAGACACGCGGCAGCACGTTTCACTGTATTGAATGGATGTTGGCCATCACCGACGATGGTGGTTGAAGGAATAAACGTTGAAGATATTTTATAACTGGTCTCTTAGTTCTTTCCTTAACTATATCCCAATTATAGACCAATACAGTTATGTTTACAAAATTTTGAGCCGATTTTTTGTCTATAGCACTCAAGCAGACTAAAGCCGGGTCTCGGATTAAATTATAATTAAATAAAAAGCGATTGTAGAGATTATGAATGAAACAATGACTACTTATCATTGCTTGTTGGCTTTGTCATTTACAGAGGTGACAGTGTTTTATTATGGAAAATTTATTATTGATTGACTTGATCAATTAACTTACCCGAAATAGATTAAGGATTGCTTTACCTTGAAAGTAGTCATAATGTCTTGGAATAATTACTTGGCACTTCTAACCGCATTGGTGTGGTTGTGCAAACAGGAGACATTGTACCAACGTTGGTTTGGGTTGGTCATTAAACCAATATTATCTCAACATTGTGTTACTACCCATTGTGTTACTATACTACAACCACCATAACAGATCTAAGCATTTTTATTGAACGAATTGACTTCAGACAACCCCCTAATACACATCCCAACAAACAGAAACCAATATCGTCTTACCTAGCACTAGACCAACATCGGTTCAAGTGAGTTTTAATTTATTTCAACATTCCGGTGTGGGTGACGCTCTTAACCCTTTAACCGCCGGTGCCGCATATATTCGGGTTTTCATTTTTTATCAGCATATTAAGTACCACATTTTAAATATGTTAAAGATAAGATGTGACATCAACCAGCAAGATTTGAAAAGAGTTGACCTCCATTTTGTCAAATCTGAATAATTTTTACTCACTTGAAGTTGTGAATCGCGTCAGCGAGACACAACTACAAGTGGGTGAAAATTCAAATTGAATAATTTGACGGTTAAAGGGTTAATTGTTTCTGAACACACTTTAAAGTCTAATAGGGGAGCGGCCAACTAGCTAAAAGATGCGTATTTTTCGAGTTTAATTAGCCCTCCTGGCATCAGGCTGAAATATGTCTCAAATGAAAGAGGAGACCCCACTGGTAAGTTTTTGCCCTGTTGGCATTGCTACATCCCGGGGGCTACCATGGCAACGGGGGTGTAAACAAACCTTTTCAAAACCTTTCTAATCCTAATAACTGACCAGTTTCTCCCATGTAATTTACTTGTTGTCAAAGAAATTCATAACATTTATAACATATCACCACAATAATTGATTTTCATCGTATAAAATAACAAAATTGTATGCATTCTTCACAACAAAAACATAATTTGTATAATTCTGAATGTTTTTCACATTTAAAGTGTTGCCATGGCAACTGTGTTATTACCAATTATTGTGCTATAACAAATGATAATTTTTTCTATGTTACTTTTCATCTACTCAACATAAAAACACAAACAATGTGTCAAATTGAAGGTAATTTTTTTTTCTTTAACATGGTAGTTTTAAGATATCAAAATATATAATTACTTTATGCCTTCTTTGCATAAATGTATACGCTATAATGTCAAAAACAACGAGTTGTCACAACCTTCTTAATTCGTGATATATATTACACTTTTAATTACTTACACAAGCTACTATAGTCACTGCGACACCATGATTTAATGGCGATTTTTTTTCGTTAGTCGTATGTGTATATTATATTGTGCTATGCCGTGTACAGCCGGTATTTCTGTTTTGTTCAGAGCGAAAAACACCCTATATCCCCTAGGGTGTGGGGGTTGCAAAAGAGGTACATGTATTAAACCATGTTTAATGCAGTCTTGGAATTTCCCTTACATGTATCTATATAACATTCCCACATATTTCGCTGATATTGATGGCATATCACATAGTTTCTATACGCTTAAACTACACAATAAACAAGGTGTGAAGGTCATCTGAGGTCAAGGTATTTCTGTTTTGTTCAGAGCGAAAAACACCCTATATCCCCTAAGGTGTGGGGGTTGCATAAGAGGTACATGTATTAAACCATGTTTAATGCAGTCTTGGAATTTCCCTTACATGTATCTATATAACATTCCCACATATTTCGCTGATATTGATGGCATATCACATAGTTTCTATACGCATAAACTACACAATAAACAAGGTGTGAAGGTCATCTGAGGTCAAGGTCAAGGTCATTCAAGGCTACAAAATAAAAACATCGCATATTTTAAATCGAAAAAAATCACATATTTTGACTAAAACTGTTCATTTCTACGAGCATTTGCAGCTTTAAACTTTATTTATTGATTTAATCGCTATTTCCTTGTTCATTTTCGACTGTTGTGCTCCCCAGGCCATGATCAAAGGCTGATTATATAATCTAAAACCGATATTTTACCCTTTCAAGCTAATAGAAAATTATTTATAGGCCTACCCACAAATAAGCCGTGTGGGTTACAATACAAGCTCTATTCATTGCATAATGTTGTCTTTGACTTTCACGTATTTCTAATATGCTCCGCCATATTTCGGTGTTATCGATGACATATCAAGATTCAAGCATACACTGCACAATGGAGCTGTGAAGGTCGTTTAAGATCAAGGTCATCTGAGGTCACAAAATCAAAAAAAAATCTGAAAAGACTACTAAGGTAAGGGGGTTGAAGGGAACACTCGATTAACTTCTTTGTAGTCTTTAAATTTTACAAATCTCTAAAAAGTGTCGACATATTAATTTTGCTGATTTTGATGCTATATCACACAGTTTGAAGCATGCACTATGCGATAAGAAAGTTATAAAGGTCATCTGAGGTCAAGGTAAAGGTCATCCGAGGCCACGAAATCGATCAAAGAGCGTATTTTGACTCATTTGTATGAGCGTATTCAGCTATAAACTTCACTTAGTAATCTTATTCTTACTGTTATGTCTATTTTCAGCTGTAGTACACCCCAAGCCATGATGAAATGACGATTCAAAGTTCCATAATTATATAGCTTGTATTTTATTTTTTTTCTAGCCAAAAATAACTAACTACTGTTATGACCTCTAAGGCAATGGGGTGTCAGCGACGCATTATTCACTGCATAAAGGATTTTTTTTTAATTTCACGTACATCCAATATCTACTCTTCTACATGATAAAGATGGTTTGAAAGTCATCTCAATTGAATGTCGTCCGACGACGCAAAATTAAAAAAAAAAACACAATGGCTTGGAATAATCGTCTACTTAAAAATCTTTATTTATACGAGCATTTTAGCTTTAAACTTCCTTTACTAATTACTTTCTGAACTAATCTGGCAAAATGCTAAAATAAAATTTAAAATCGCATCCATGTGTGTACGATGATTCAGAATTAGGTCTTGGTTATGATACTCACTCTTCGCCAGTGAGTAGTGAATCAAATTTAATTTGGCAAACTTATGCGCTAACCTCGATGATGATTTGCTTTAATGGCTGAGATAATCGAATGATCTTTATCTTGCGGAAAACGCTTTGAGTGACAGAATCTCATTTTTACTGTCCGATATCATCTTTTCACTGGCTGAGATCACTTTTTACTGGCTGAGATAATCATTTCACCAGCTGAGATAACTATCTATTTTTGTCGATATCAATTTTAACTGGCTGAGATCACTTGTTTATTGACCGATTTCACCTTTTCTTTGACCGATATCACATTTTGACTGGCTTAAATCACTTTTTGCCAGGTCGAGATCACTTCTCATTGACTGGGATCACTTTTTCAATGGTCCTGATCAATTTTCAACTGGTTGAGATCACTTTTTCGCTAGCTGATATCACTGGTCGTGATCACTTTTTCACTGGCTGAGATCACTTTTTCAATAACCAAGATCACTTTTCGATTGGCTGGAGTCGGCTGTTTGCGGTCAATAAAATAACCAAAGACAGAATTGATGAATCTTATCAAATACCTCAAACTTTACATACGTCATTACGTCGATGACGCAGTGTTGGTTGCTAAGTCAGCAGAAGACATACATTTTTTGGATGTAATCAGTGATTATTGTGAACAGTGGGAACTAAATGTCAACGTATCTACGACCAAGATAATCTATTTTAAGAAGAGGTGCACGAGAAATTCCTACATTTAATTTTGGTTAGACACAATAAAAACTAACGGATCAATATAAATACTTACCGCGTATCCCAGCGCATTAACGTGCATGCACTTATATTTAAAGATGCACTTAGTTTTCGAAAGAAAATAAGTGGATGCACTTATAAATATTCGAACATAAAAATATTTTTTTTTATTTCTTAAATTCTTTTATTTCAATTAAAAAATAAACTAAGCTAGCGTTAGTAATCACTAAATGTTACTTTGAAGTTAAGTTGCGTGAGTGACTCCGGGAGAATAGGTGTTGTCAACTCTTTTCAGCTATCACACTTATGCACTATATAGCGTTCACGGCTTGAACTGCAGGCGCATATATATGGAGCAATTCTATCCTAATATCTACCCGTTAAGAGCTGAAAACAATAATGTAGTTTGTGTTCACGATCAATTTCATAAATTATTTAATTATTATGGACATATACTAATAAGGGTTTCTAAAATTCGATACATATTACCTGCAGTACATGGCTGAGCAGAGAGCTACACAGTTGTGCACGTAGTAAATTTAGAATATAAGTACGTGCACGTACTATTCGAATATAAGTGCATGCACTTAATAAGAACGAGAAAATTTTCACTTAAAAATGCAAGCACAGGATATCTTATTTTCAATTACAGCGGTAAATTTATTAAAGCCCCAAAACGCTTTATTTGTATGATAAAGGAAGCAGCCAAATTATCCTTTTGTAGTAATAAGAACTGTTTCAAGCAGCAAATTAAGCAAATATTATCAGACCAGTTTAGACAATAATGGACCCCAGCAATGCACTATTCAAATCAAATTTAAAAATTGCAGACTATTTAACAACTTTGAAGCGACAAAATCAGGCTAAAATCATCATATGACCATATTAAAAGGCGAAAATAAAAATACTGTTTTTTTATGATTTTAGCCTAATTGTGTCGCTTTAAGCTATAATAACCTTCCGTTTGAAATCGAATAACATAAAGGCATGCCCCGATAACAGAAAAAATGTACCTGATGTGCGAGTGATTTTCATTTTAATATGGATTGCTCACATTTTAAAACATCGGGAAGCAAATTCATACAAATAATCTTTACTATCGGCCCATCAACCATTACATTAAGTAAATTAACAAACAGTGCAAGCATACTATAATTGAACAACCTTTGTAAATATATTACTGTTGTACTGGAATCCTTCAAATTATGTATACATATAATAACACTGTACCTATTGTTCGCAGAGATCCCTTTTTCATAGGCCCAGATTACTTTTACACCCACAGAAATCACTTAGAGACTGGCCGAGATCATTTTTTACTGACATAGAACACTTTTCACTGACTGCGACCGCTTTTTCAATGACCAATATCACTTTTCCTTTCACTGAAATCACTTTTTACTGGTCGAAATATCTTTTTCTGTGACCGACTTCACATTTTCGCGGGCTGAAATCACCTAATTACCAGCTGATATCACTTTTTCAAAGGCCGTGATTACCTTTTCAACAGCAGATATCACTTTGTGGATGGCTTAGATAACTTTTCAAGTGTCAAGCTACTTTTATTTGAATGGCTGATATCACTTTTGTTTACTGGCTGAAATCATTTTTTACTGGCTGAGATCACTTCTTCGGTTACGTACTTCACTTTTCATTGTCTGAGATCGTGTTTTCACTAGCGTGGAACACTTTTTAACTGGCTAAACTCACCTTTTCTCTAGCCAAAATCACATTTTGTTGGTTGAGATCACATATTCGCTGGTCAAGGTTATTTTTTCAGTGACTGAGATTACTTTTTCACTGGCTGATATCACTTGTTCATTGGCCGAAATCATTTTTCGCCGACTGAGATCACTTCTTCACTGGCTGCGATCACTTTTTACTGGTCAAGATCACATTTTCGATGGCTGAGATCACTTTTTCATGGGCCGATATGACCCTCCCACTGACTGAGATCATATTTTGTGTGTTTCAGATCACTTTTTGTTGGCCGAAATCACTTTTGATTGTATAAGATCACTTTTTTTCACTGGCCTAGATCGCTTTATCACTGGCCGAGATCCATTCTTCACTGACTGAAATCACTTTTTCACTGACCAAGACCACATTTCCATTAACTGGAATCATTTTCTTTTGGGCCGAAGTCTGTTTGCAACCGTCTGAATTTACTTAGATTGCTTGATTATATCGCCTTTTCAATGGCCGATATCACTTTCATAGTGACTGACAGCTCAATGAAAAATGATTACCTATTCAATGGCTCTAAAGATCACTTTTTTGGAAGTCGAGATCATTGACAATACCTTTTACTGGCTAACATCACTCTTCACTGGCTGTGAAAACGTTTGTACTGGTTCAGATCACTTTTCACTGGCTTAGATAACTCATTCACTGTCCAATATCACTTTTCGCTGATTGAGATCACATATTCATTGGTTGAGGTCATTTTTCCAGTGCCTGAGATTACTTTTGCACTGGCTGTGATCACTTGTTCGTTGGTCGAAATCTTTTATTTTCATCCGTTGAGATAACTTTTTCACTGGCCTAGATCATTTGTTTACTGGCTGAGATAACTTTTTAACTGATTTAGATGATTTTTTACAATGGCTTAGATTACTTTTCTATTTCGGCTTAGATATATTTTTCGCTCGCTAAGATCATTTTTAATTAACGATATCACTTTCTCACTGGCCTGGCCAAGGTCACTTTTTCACCGAGCGAGATCAATTTATTGTCACTGGTTGAGATCACTTTCTCATTTGCTCAGATAATTATTTTTTGTAGCCGAGATGACTTTTCGAATGGCTAAGATCAATATGCCAACGGACAAGATGTATTTTTCAGTGAGTGAAATCACTTTTAATTTTGAGCGAGATAATTTTTAAAATATTTAACCAGTGGAATATATGGCCGAGGTTACAATATCGATAAAGTGATATTCTGATAAAGTGCTGCTGCATAAACGCTATCAAATCTAATAGTAACATATATAATTACTTTCATTCAAATGTAAAATTGTATTTTAATCGAGTGTAGACACAGGGGTTTATTTTTCTCATTGATATAGATACGATATTTTTATCGAGATTTGGATGGTTTTCGTTGTCACAAGGCATATGATTTGGTGTTTGAATCATATAGTTGAGTCTTTTATTACAAAAAAAGAATGGGGAAATGCTTGTTTTTTTTTACAAAATGGCGGTCATCCTAAATTTTCTCATTTTCACTAAATTCCCATTGATAAACGTTTGATAATTATTTTAGAAATCATAGATTTTCTAATTCCCTGTTAGAAATACATAACCAGTGACATATTGCCCGGAGTTGAGTGGGGGAAGCGGGGTCAGTTGAGCCAATTTTTACAAACGTCCCAACAAAATCCAAATATTTCTGTATCGAACATATATTTCATGATATATTCAGTGGGAGGCTTCACCCGGGGATGAGTTGACACCTGCTTCCTTTATCATTTTTTGCCAGGGAGTGGAGTTTTTGTTCAGTAATGTTAGGCCTAGTTGACAGCAACGTTTCTTGAAGATGTCACCGCCTTCGGTTCATTTCTATGTTTCATACATTCCCCTATCATGACTATGAGAATATAATTATGTTATTTTTCCAATTTCGTGATGTCATAATTATGACCTTGACATTAACCTCAGATGACATTCAAACCATGTGTATACTTCAACCTATGTAATATAGCATCAATATCAGCATATGATATAAAAAAACGATTAATATCAACAAAATATGTAAAAAAAAACACTTTAAAAATTATGCAAAGGTTACTCGGCGACTGTATACCGCGTCTACGACAACACCCTTAGCATAAGTTAGGCACAGAAGTATTTTTTGTTGTCTTGAAAAGTAACCGACTGTGATAGTCAAAATCAGTATTGTTTTATGTCCTGGAGTGAATTGCATTCGAAAAAACAAACAAAGTAACGATAAAATTATTAATTGGAGATAAACATATACTATAATGGCATATTGTAAATTATGATGTTTTAATCTAAATATCAGATTTTTTCACTTTTGCGACCTCAGATGACCTTGACTTTGACCTCTCAAATTACTTTTAAACCATGCCTATCGTGTAGCGCATACTTAAAACTGTGTGCTATAATATCCATATCAACAAAATATCAAAATGTTTCAGATATAAGTGGAATTTAAATACTTTAATATGCAGTGTAGGCCTATAGTCATTCATAGGCATTCATTTATCTGTTTACCTGAGCGACATCTACGTGTGGATAATGGTGTACAATAAATTTTGGCAGTCCTCTTACCTTAGTGGGTAGGTTATAGCTGGGGTTTTTTACTGGAAAGAGCAAAAAATCGTCTATGGAGCCTAAATAATCATTTTATCAATGCATGGGATGCACTACACCCGAAAACATTATTGTATAATGGAAGATTTTAGTCAAAATAACTGATTTTTCCGAATTAAAATTATTATGTAAATTTAAACTTAATCAATCGTTTAAAATGACTGTAAAGTACATCGATTAATATCGTTTGTGCGACAATACTGTGTTAAGTTTCAACTTTAATTTTCAACCGACAATTATCTGTAGACACTTCAAAATATTATGTAATAATAAGCGTTAAAAATTAATTAGTGACATTAAATATACTGATTAATATGTGTTTATTTATTATGAAATATTAGACATGCATGCAAATTAGGTATATGCTAATGAGCTCATTTGCATGTTTGAATATAATACATATATGCCACAGTGAATTTCCTATAATTTTATACCTTGTTTATATTTGTATGCCGAGTAGTTTGCAAATAAGAGCCACAAATAATGACCACGTGTAATATATATCATGAATTAAGAAGAATGTGAAAACTTGTTCCTTTTGAAGCTATAATGTATGCATTTATGCAAATAAGGCATATGATAGTTATATAATATGCATGTTAAAATTGCCATATTACAGGAAATTAAATAACCTTTAATTTGACACATTGTTTGTGTTTTTATGTTTAGTAGGTGTAAAGTAACATAGAAAACATCACCCTTTAGTATAACACGATAATTGAGAAGAATGTGGTTGCTATGGTAACACTTTTAATGTAAAAACGCTCAGAATTATTCAGATTATGTCTTTGTTGTGAAAAATTCATAAAATTATGTTATATAATTACAACAAAATCAATTGCTGTGACTACAAATAAATCACATGGGAGAAACTGGTCAGTAATTAGGTTTAGGAGAGTTTTGAAAGGGTTTGTTTACAAGTGTAATATATATCACAAATTAAATAGGTGGTGACAACTTGTCATTTTTGCCATTATAGCGTATGCATTTATGCAAATAAAGCATATAGTAATTATATATTTTGATATCTTAAAACTACCATGTTAACGAAAAATAAATTACCTTCAATTTGACACATTGTTTGTGTTTTTATGTTGAGTAGATGAAAAGTAACATAGAAAACATTATCATTTGTTATAGCACAATAATTGGTAATAACGCAGTTGCCATGACAACACTTTAAATGTGAAAAACATTCAAAATTATACAAATTATGTTTTTGTTGTGAAGAATGCATACAATTTTGTTATTTTATACGATGAAAATCAATTATTGTGGAGATATGTTATAAATGTTATGAATTTCTTTGACAACAAGTAAATTACATGGGAGAAACTGGTCAGTTATTAGGATTACAAGGTTTTGAAAGGGTTTGTTTACAACCCCGTTGCCATGGTAACCCCCGGGATGTAGAAATGCCAACAGGGCGAAAACTTACTAGTGGGGTCTCCTCTTTCATTTGAGACATATTTCAGCCTGATGCCAGGAGGGCTAATTAAACTCGAAAAATTAGGGTCCTGGCCGCTCCCCTATAAGGGAAATACTCTGAAATTGATCGAATTTTAAAGTGCAGATATTAATTTAATCTGATGTAAAATTATCTATTGTAAACTAAAGACAGTGTATTTACCATACGCGGGGACATGTTTGATTCAGTTGAAGCAGGCAATGGCGTTTTGATCACAGTTTTGAATCCTTGATAGGGTAATCCAAGTCTATGATTTCTAAAATTAAGATTTTCATTATTCCAGAGGAGATACCTTGGCCCAATTTAGCCTAAGCAGCTCACAAAAATGTCCCAGAACAATCTATACAATGATACATATTATCATTGTATCGAAAAAACAACCTAACATTAATCACTGACCTTTTCAATTACGTGCAGGAAAAATAATCACGGTGGATAATTGTGTGGAGACATAACATATTCTGATTAGCAAGAAGCGAGCAATTAAAAATAATTAAAAAAATGTAACATATTTAAGATGTCTTCACTCTCAAGGACCCACGGTCAATGTACGTTCCCGTTGCCTACTTGTTTGTTCGCGTACGTATACGTATACGTAGTCCAAGAACCAGAGGTCTACGTGGTCAGCTCGTATACATATAGGTTTTGTAATGACATTCGAGGATCATTTTAATCTGTTCGTATCCGTTATTCAACCGCAATATTTCCTGATCGCAATCGTGAAGTGTTCGGTTGAATTACGGACACAGAGACATACAGATGACATACGGATGGGAATGTAACGTGTAAATACTCAAACACCCAACAACATTAACTCCAGCCTGCCTATGTTCAAGACCGCATAATTATTATATCACACTTTGTGTTGCGCAAATTCGCGTCGCTCAATTAGTGGAGTGCTGTTTAATGAGATTCCATCTTGTTAAATTGGTTGTACCAATAACTTGATATATAAAGTTCTTGGTTGATTCACGTCAAACCAAGGAGATGGATTCCCATTAAACACATTAAATTCATTAATTCTGAATTAAAATGAAACCACAGTACTATGTCAATTTAATTAGGGTCGTCAAGTACATTTCTCACACTTTAATTTGTAGAAAGCGTAATTGGGATACAAAGGAATTGCCGTAGATGCTCTTTTTTCGGAGAATCAATAATTATGATTCTGTTTCCGCGGGTGATGCATGTTAAAATAGTAGATGGCATATATTTTGTTCGATTTTCTTAGTTCAATGTATATAAATAGGATGAGTTCAGTTATACATCAATGTGGGCACGATCTCTGTTTTCTTGTAATTAGCCATTTGCAATTAGCGATTTTTATCGGGATGTATCCGCCTAATTGTCGTGAGATGAGTGTGCAGCAATGTTTTATTCTGACCCTCTAGGTTCTTTCGCTCCTGTAGGGGCCTAGATCAGAAGAAATGGTACTGAAAGAATTAAAAATGCAATGGTCATAGCAGATATTCAAATGAAGCGGAAACAGCTAAATAAGTCATTTGTGATGCTTTCAAAGTGAATTGAACTTTGACATCCGTAGTATTCATCAAGATATTTCAGCACTGTAAGGTTCAAAGGGTGCTTGGTCATATAACAAGTCAATGGGTTTATCAGCGGGCGGTTATATATAGTCTCACCTCGTATGCCCCCGTGTGTGAAGCCATACTTAACAATGCTGCTACCCACAGCCGAAAGGCAGTAACTGCTTATACTAACAGAGTGAGCAGTTACTGCTTTTAGATTGTGAACGGCGGTATGAAGCATGCAGGCAGCGAACCACGGACTGCCCCGATAGTCATTGATTCGCCAAGCGGAGAAAAAAATGTTGTTATGTGCCACACCCCTTCATCACAGGACCTGAAAATTATGTGGTTTCCACTTCATCAATTCACGAAACGATGTTTACGACTCACGATTTGGAAAGGTAGAAAATACGTCAATGAATGTGATTTTGAGCGCAATGAGATACAATTTACTTTGATAAGGTCTGTACAATAAACAGACATAGTTGATTAGCGTTTTACAAGTGATACCTGTGACAGGTAGTGGGTTGACAGGTGGCGTCATGTCCACGCTATATCAATACTTGCGTGGACTAGTACCCCCCGTTCGCGCACACGCGTCCTGCAATGCCCCGGTAAGGTATTGTTCTTGTTGTTTCGCTAGAGGGCGTAGTCTTTACACACAAACGCGTGTGTTTGACGCCCTACCCGATAGAATACGTTACTCCATGTACGCATACACCAAAGGGAAGATAAAAATGAGAAGAGAGCATATAATTATATGTAAACATATTTATGTTTTGGGATTATCCAAGTAGCTCTTTAGTGCTAGTCAACGAGTTCTCCGATACAAAAAAAATAAGACAAGAAAACAATCACAATAATTCTATTGACAAGACACATATGATAGGCATAGATAAAAAGAAGGATAACAAATAGAAATAAAAGACAATATGATATGTAGACAGTGAAACCTAATTTTAAAGTACTGAAGTTTGAATAATCTATTTGATACAATGATACATTTTAAACATATCTGATTATAAAAGCATTGTGTCTAAATAGAATAAAATGTGGACAAAGTATTCTTCGGCTATCGTAGTATAATTCTATATTTAGGTTTTGTCGATAAAATAATCGTCATAACAACAGAAAGTGTGAATGAGAGTGTCGTTTGTATAATATACTATGAGCCGTGCGGGGGTGTGGGTGGTTTTGTATGGGGGGGGGGGGGAGGGTCAGTACTATGCTCACTACACGGCAATTATCTATATCCATCCAGTACTCTGTTATTCCACCTTCACACGCACGTACATGTAATGTATAACCAGCAAACAAAAGACGGTCACCCAATGCTGATTTAATGTTGGCTCACCGTCGAAGACGGAGGGCCAATATTAAATCAACATTGGGTGAACGTATCTCGTTTGCTGAGAGCCCCACCCTCTCGTCTCCACGAAAATCCTTTATTTGCAACCGTAATCTTTTTCCGTTACTTTAGGGAGTGCTGATTCAACGTTGGCACGTCGTCTCTGACGCCGGCCCATCATTCACCCAGCATTGGGGCGACGTCTGGAGCTGCTGGGGGTACTTGAATGGAATGACGCCATGACCTGAGAGGTAAGGCTTTACGTGTGAGTTATCAAGTTACACTCCACTGCCCTGCAAAGCCCAAAAGGCAGTATGTGCTTACATTTCTAGTGAACAGTTACTGCCTTCTGACTTTGTAGAACACATCAGGTCCAATCATGTCCCTAACTGACCCACCAGTACAACCTAAGGTCACGGGGCAGAGGAGGAGTAGGGAGGGGTGCGGTTCCGCTCTTCTGCCTCGCAGCCTTCAGAGGTAAATGCGGAACACGATAATTGTCCTGTTGACAATCTGTGGAGGGGGGGGGGGGGTTGGTCCAGAGGAATGTGATGTAGGGAGCCCTGTAATGATTATTAATATTAGATAACGAATGACTACTTGCGACACCATAACTTGCTTAATGTGTTAATGACAAGGAATCTGATATCGCCATCCTGACGCATTCGTTCCCACTCGTTACTTTGTTCTTACTCGTCACTTTGTTCACGTATTCGTTCCCACTCGTTACTTTGAGAGTGTAACGGAAAACGCTGCAGCAGAATCGATGGCATATCGTCCACTACAGGCCAGTGACTGATATAAGAAAATATAAGGTGTATGACCAGTACTGACTAGTACTATCACACCATCCCGTTGCCCAGTTAGAGACCCGATACAAAGACATGATATGCTGGAGAAATTATATGGCCGTTGAATGCAACCAGATACGAACGCTAATATATAAAAAGTCGTCTAAAATAGCATAAAATATGACATTGTGCAGAGTAGGTCTGGGGACAATATGGGGCCTTTAAGTATCAACTATCTATTATAAATACGACAAGAACCAAGATGCATGTCGTGGTTATGCAGACCACCTTGCCATTGATTGATCAACTTCATATTTTGCAGAAGCATATATAGGCCTTGACTTAGAGGGTGGCCAATATGCATTTAAATTTTAATTAACCTAATTGATTTCCCCCAGAAATCTTCTGTAACATTAAATGTCAGAATACATAAGCTCTATAATAGAATAACTATCGGAACACGTATAATAGAATACATGCAATATAGAACATAATGTTATCCCGAATATAGTATTAAACATATACATCCTCAATCCACAATAACACTCAGGACTCAGCAGTCTTGAGTCTTCACCCCAAAAAATAGGAGCAGAAAATTAGAACTGTAAAGTGAGGAGTACTGGTTGTGTTATTCAGCGTGAATCGAGAAGATGGCGACCTTGGCAAGTGTAGCAGTTATGTCGATGGAAAAAATTAACTTACGCAATTATGTGCAACAACACGCAAATCTATGGAGCCAGTGGCATTGTACAAACTGTGCGGCTGAAAAAAAAGATCAATTATAGATTATGTCAAATTGCAATTAGAATAACCGGGGGAAGGTTTGAATTGATACTGACAGATGGAATGTGAAGAATTCAAGTGAAAGGGATTGTGAAATTGACATATTGTTCTTGCTTCAATAATCACCCCCCAGCAAACACGCGAATTGGTTCAATGCTGGCTCAATGTTGGTTTGTGGCTGGCCAGCGTCCCGGACGGTGGACCAGCATCAAACCAGCATTGGGCCAGCACCTTCCCTCCATGATGAATTTTGTTCAGGGCAAGGTGGAAGTTAGGACACGTTCTTATATAGGCCTACCTGTATACAGTTGACCAACGTGTTCAAGTGAAATCATCTTCTTCATGAATTAAATTTACCTGATCGATTGACCAACGAATAGGAAAGAGATCTTGAGAATTTGTTTTCAACTTTGGTATCGCGTAGAATCAAAATTCGCGATGCTATATTTAAGCGAGCGCTCGGAAAATTTCTCTCCATCTAATGTCTTTTTTAAATGATATAATACAAAACATTTGCCAATATTAACTAGATTTGTCGCGGAAGGGGATTGGAAAACGGCGGCTTGTGAAATTGCAGAAATATATTTAAAAAAACTCCGTAGAAATGACATAAAATAAAACATCCGTTCGTAGATTTTTAATGTGAAAAACGGAGAAACCTGAGAACGGGTCTAACCTTCATATACATGTAGATTAACCTTTAACCGCCGGTGCCGCATATATTCGGGTTTTTATTTTTTATTAGCACATTAAGTACCACCTTTTAAACATGTTAAAGATAAAAAGTGACATTAATCAGCAATATTTGAAAACAGTTCACCCCCATTTTGTCAAATCTGAATAATTTTCACTCACGTGAAGCTGTGGATCGCGTCAGCGAGACACAGCTTCAAGTGGGTGAAAATTCAGATTGAATAATTTGGCGGTTAAAGGGTTAAAGCGCTGAATTAATTTGTAAAAAACATCGCAACTAAATGAGGTTTTTTCATTTTGAAATCATCATAAATGTCTTAGTTAGCTCTTTCTGATTCATTTGAATACCTATGCTATGGGTCTACGGCCATTACAAATATTTTTACTCTTACAGCACGGTAAACGACTTAGTCGTCAGAATCTGACGTCTACAGACGTCAGATTCTGACGACTAAGTCGATCCCCGCGCTATGAGGGTAAAAAATCGTGATTCCTCATCCATCATTTCTGTAATGCCACCAGATGCTGTTGTGTAATATAACAATAAATTGGATATTAATCCAGATATGGCAAATAGCATAGCATTTTATTAAAAAACCTGACCAATAAATAGAATGTCGAAACCGTACAAATATGTAATGTGCTAGGTCAGATTTCAAGAAATAATTCCGGTTGCTATGCAATGTTCATCTTTGTCATTTTACCAACGATTATTACTGCTGTTATAAATATTAGTTATTATCAGATTAAATGAATTGGATTAATATACACACATGTCAAAGAAATTATTTTCAAAATTGAATTATACACGATGCTTATTAGCTAACATAATTTAATATATAGGCCTAGTGCACAATACCACAGATATAGCCCATTCTAAAATAAACAGTCATCAGCAAGATTTACAAAGTCACACAATTTCGGACCAGCCGAAATTCAAACCCGCTAGCTCTACCGTTTATGCACCGAGCGGGAATATACGACCGCATTCTCAAACATATACTGTATATCTGGGATATACACCTTTTAAGCCCGCCTTTTAATTTGTAATTATAAGTGGGCTATTGCAATTGAAGTTCTGCGTCGTCGGTGTCGGCATCAGTGTCGGCGTCGGCGTCAAAATTTACTTGTCGGCACGATAACTTGATAACATAAGTTTTTTCAAGTATTCTGTTGAAATTTGTTCCGCATGTTGCTAAAAACCAGTTCTCGGACAAGTTCAATAATGGCAAAAAAAATCAAAATGACCGATTTATCACGATTTTTCGCAATTTGACGTCGTTAATTTCACTCTGTGCATGGGCGCAATAAGTTTGTTTATGTATTCAGCTCAAATTTGTTATGCATGTTACGAATAGCCAGTTCACAGACAATTTCAATAATGGCGGCGGGTTATAGTCGAGTGTGCTCTTGTTTAAGTATAGCAATTGGTTGCTTGATTTTTGCATCCCATAATATGGGCAAGAGTTTACAGGTGACATGAAAGATAATTTGATTTTTCATCATTTGTGTAGTTTACTTAAGCAATCGTTGAGATGTGTGATATAAATCAAATATTATAGCTTTAATATAATTCTTAAAACATTTGAACTTTCGATTTTTTTTTATAAATTTGTTAAAAATCTTCTTGGTGAAAAGATGGTCCATAGTGAGACGCCACGCTCCAATCAAGAGACGGTGGCCCAATATTGGTTATTGTTGGTCGACCGTCTGCGACGCTGGTCCAACATTAAACCAACATTGATTTAACGTCTCTTATCTGCTAAGCCAGCGACCATTTAGTTCTATCAACGTTGTTTCCTCGTTGTTAATCAAAATCCTTTGACCTGTGAACTTTTTCTGCCGCTCACGAGAATACAAAATCTCGTTGATCTTCCTCCTATGTATAATGATTCCTTGGTATAACCAAGGAATCTCAGTCTTTATTGAGATTCCTTGGTATAACCTAGGCCTATATAGGCAGCCAACGATCGCTCGCTCAGATTCACTCGTACGATCGTTCGAATCATTAACCCTTTAAGCGTTAAGCACGACTACCCAGCGAGCACAAGACGGTAAACCAAGGTTGGTTTACCGTTGGGCCAACGTCGTAGACGGTGGGGCCAACGTTAAACCAACATTGACTCAACGTCTTTTGTCTGCTGGGTATAATCGTTTTAAATCTGTTTCATCAGCATGTTAAATTACAGTTATTGTAATGAAAAGAGAGTTTAAAAATATATATTTGCAAATGTGCTGTCCTAAATTAAGCAAATATGAGCGCTAAGTTTTTTATCGCGGTAGCGAGACACAAGTTAACCCTTTGACCGCCGGTGCCGCATATATTCGGGTTTTCATTTTTTATTAGCACATTAAGTACCACATTTTAAATATGGTAAAGGTAAAATGTGACATCAACCAGCAAGATTTGAAAAGCGTTGACCTCCATTTTGTCAAATCTGAATAATTTTCACTCCCTTGAAGTTGTGGATCGCGTCAGCGAGACACAACTTCAAGTGGGTGAAAATTGAAATTGAATAATATGGCGTTTAAAGGGTTAAAGTGGGTGAAAAATTAAATAAGATAGAAAGGATTAAGCTGACGAGCTCTTGAAAAACAATGAGGAATAAGGCGTTGATAAAACTGGTCCTCCAGTCGTAGTTTACAGTGGAATCTGTGTTATGTGACCTGACATGACGCGCTGTGATCTGCATGGCGAGACGTGTCCTATCCGGCGGCCCCCCGCGAGGGGTCAGCACGGGTGAAGGTCAGGTGGCCACCGCGGCGGCCTGACCAGACGGCTGACCAGACACAGCGCTGACCAGGTGAGTGGAGGTGACCAGAGGTCAGTCGGCCTCTTATGTACACACAGACACTAGTAATCTTATTATAACTGATATCTACTTCCTCGGTCCGTCACAGACTCATAAATAGTGACAATGACAGCCCAGCAAACACGACACGTCGAGCTAATGTTGCTTCAATGTTGGCCCAGCGTCGTAAACATTGAAAAAAGAGAGAGAGAGAGAAAGAGAGAAAGAGAGAGAGAGAATTATTGAGATGATAATAAAATTAAAGGGCAAGCATAATTTTATGTTGACATGTCAATTTTGAAAAATGAATTTACATGAAGTTATATAGCCTACTGTTCTTAACAAAAAAATCAAAAGCACTGAAAAAGACTCACTGGTTTTATTTCCAAGTTGCATACCGCAAGTAAATCGAACTGTGTGCAGTATACAGCACTTCATACAACAAAGACCCAACCTCTCAGACCGCCGCATCTTAGGTACTTCAAAAGCCACCGACATTAATTGATGTGTGGAAGTGAGGGACTGGGAGATTGTCTGCCTAACGCTGGGCCAAAGGCATCACCATGTGGCCCGTTGTTGCTAAAAAATGTTGTTAAAAATCAGAAGATTTGGAAAAAATTGAAATCATGATATGGCAGATACACTGCTTCAAACAAAACAAAATACAAAAATTGATGTCGTCCCATGGAACTCCAATAACAAAAAAAATATTAACATCCATATCAAAATCCATATCATTATAGAGTAAAATCAATATTGCTCCAACTATTGAACTGCAAACTATACATTACTGTAGATCTGGTAATTTTCGCGTGTTCAAATTTTCGTGAAATTCTGATTTTGGGACTTTTCACAAAGTTTAGAATTCGCCCATTTTACTTTTTCTTTAGTAGCGCTATTATAATAATAATTTTCGCGTGATTCTTGAATTCGCGAATTTGTCCTCCTCGCGAAATTCGCGAAAATTAAAACCTCGCGAATATTACCAGATCTACCGTATATGATAAAACACAAGTAAATTTCAATGTATGTAATTTGTATGTCCAAGGGTAAAATTCCTCTCAATTTTTTTACATAATCATAGGCCTATACAAAACATGTATGAAAATATTTAAAGAATTTATTTGTAACTTAGCATTAGTGAATTAATACACTGAATACGGGTGATATTACACGCAGGTTCATCAGTTAATAAGCAGCTCATTTAATCGGCTGATTTAGATGGGGGCCTATGTTGAAGACAGTATGAACCTTTTCTAGCTTTCGCATGATTATGTGGTGTTTGCGGGAAAGCAGTAATCGTACAACTAACTTATCCATATGGTGATCATGATCAGTGAAGCGTTAGTTTGTGTGTTGCGTCCGCGTTATTCTCATAGTAATTGTTTGTCAACAGCACTACCCATACACCCGTGCACCTTTGTAGGCCTACGTTAGTGTAAGGTGACGTGACCGTAAATAGTGGTCCTATTGACGACATATATACGTGTAAATGGTATTTACGAGCTTACGTGCAGCTCTTTAGAGCTATAATTCATCAGAATTACTCTGCCGTAGTTGTACGGTTGACCTCGTTTGACCGGGCATACTGATTGCGCGCACAGGTGTTCTCGTACTGGCGCAGTAATGGCGCGGTAACGGCACGGTGTTGGGCCGGCTACTTCCGCCACCGGGACAGCGTCTTCCCTGCGCTTGCACGCTTCGCTCCGAGGACGACCTTGAACACGTCCCGAAGACATGCGTGGATGACGTCACGCCGGAGCATACGTGTTCACACACACAGCTCTGCAAATCCGTAAGGCAGTATCTGGTCACTTGTAAAATTAGCAGGTACTGCCTTGCTGGTTTGCTCGGCGGTATAATAGCCGCAACACAGAGTTGTTCGCTGTACCGTTCTTATAGAAGAAGAAGAATAGTTTACGACCAAATTTGACCCGCAAATTACGAGCGTCCTTGCTTTTCTATTTTAAAAGAACCAGCTATTTGTAGCGAGATACAATGTCAGAATAATAGAGTGGGAAATGTCACGGAACATTCTCCCTATGCTGCAAAGCTAAGATGCAGAAACTGCTTACTCGTAAAGTATGCAGTTACTGCCGTTGGCGTTGTAGAGCAGTATATATTATCCTTTGAAGTATCAGATTTTGACCATGTACTGGCTCATGGAACGTCCATACCTGATAATTTAGAATACGTGTTAAACGAAGAAGAACTGCTTCTAAAATAACATTGTTAGCCGTGGGAACCATAGTCTGATAATAGGCTTGTTGTACTGTATATACAATGCAGTTTATGTAATGATAAAAGTAGTGTTATAATTTTGAGTGATATATTCATTCGTACTTTGCAGCTAGCAGGTTCACACAGGTGCTTCCCTTTTGAAAATATGGAGGATGTAGCCAACTTAAGTGGTGATATTTCAGTTTAGTGGATGATGTGAAATTATGTTTTTTTTCAATAAAGCTAAAGTCATTCAAAACTCGATACATTACTATTTATGTACCCGAATGACGTAGGCCTATCAATTTAAAACATCGTCACAGACGTATATACAAAATCTTCTTTGAGTGTATTTGCGGTCACATTTATACTATGCACTATACACAAGTTCATAATATATCTTCACATACTTCATTTGTTGCATGATCAGATTCCAGTAGATCAAAATAGGCTCCATCTAATATGACCAATTACCATATAAATCTTTGAATAATGTTCAAGGTCACCCGCGGATATTAATTCTGCCGTGCAAAGCCAAAAGGCAGTAGCTGCTCACATTTTAAGTGAGTAGTTGCTGCCTTTTGGATTCGCAAAGCAGTGTCATACACAAAGGAGGAAGACATTTCCAAAGAATGAAAAATGTCAAGGGTAATGTGGCACCTAACGAGTTAACCCTTTAAACCTTACAGTGCGGGGATCGATTTTAGTCGACAGAATCTGACGTCTGTAGACGTCAGATTCTAACGACTAAAGTCGATCCCCGCACTGTAAGAGTAAAAATATTTCTAATGGCCGTAGACCCATAACATAGGTATTCAAATTAATCAGAAAGAGCTAATGAAGACATTTATGATGATTTAAAATTGAAAAAACCCCATTTGGTTGCGATGTTTTTTTACAAATTAATTCAGCGCTTTAAGGGTTAAGCTTCCGCCTCGCATCTATGCACCACGCGGATATTTTAAATACACTTTGTTGATTAGTAATCCATCACAATAAACAAGTTCTGAGCTTTCATTTCAGATATTCTACAGATATTAAACTTATGTGTTTTATAGACTCCCACCAATATTTTACTTGTGTGTTTTATAGACTTCCACAGATATTTTACTTATTTTACAGACTTCCACCAAGTTTCGTGGTAGGAATTGCGGCGTCAATTCAAATATCTTTTTGAAGGAGAATGAGAGCAAATAATTGGCGGTGCCAGGATGCTAAAAACTGGCTATGCGATATTTTTAAGAACTGGCGATGCCAGGAGGCTAAAAATTTGCTGTGCGATATTTTAAACAACTGGCGGTGATAGGAGGCTGAAAACTTGCTATGCCATATTTTTCTTTCATTCTAGCTTTAAATGAGAAAATATAACATGAATTAGAATATGTGAATAACATTTTTTTGTTAATTCTCAAAAGCCACATCAGAAATGAAAACATGCATTTTGGTCAGCGAAATCTCCGATCACTTCCCTTACTTCATGACTTTAGATATAAAAAACATAAATAGTAATCAGATAACTATTTCAAAGCTATCTCCTATAGACATGGTTGATATATAAAAAAAATACTGAAGATGACCTTCAAAATTTAATAAGTAGAGACCCTAAAGCAGACCCGAATATAAACTAAAACATAATTGATGAATCTTTAACCAGGGCAGTCAGAATGTCTTAAAAAAAACACAGCAAAAAATTAACAGACGAAAGCACAAGCTGTCAAAATGGATAACAAAAGACATAATATGATTTATAAATACTAGAAACAATATATATAAAAAACTGAGAAAAACTTCACCTGACTCTGAAACTAGAACAACTAACCTTAAAACTTGTATTACTATTTTGAAAAGAAGTATACATACAGCGAAAAAAAACAGCATTACCTTTCCTGCTTTGACAAATATAAAAATAGTATTAAACAAACGTTGTCGACTATAAATAATATTCTAAATGAAAATAACAAGAAGAATAAACTTTCAGATTTGTCTAATATAAACGAGTCATTAACAAACAATAAAAAAAACATTGTAAACATCTTTATCAAATATTTTTGTAATATCGGTCCTAAATTAGAATATTAAATCACCATTGATTCCAACAAATCTTACAAACATTATTTTAAAAATCCCACAACCGCGAACTTTCACTTTGAACCAACAAATAACACAGCTGTCACTTGGAAAAATAGTCTCAAAACAAATAGTCAGAATAATAGGTATAATG
>OZ024906.1:26930110-26982610 GCA_964017125.1 Flabesymbios commensalis | reverse complement strand
TGATCGAGTGAGTGACCAGCATCCGATAAAGCTGGGATTCCAACCCTGTTACATACGCTGATCCAGGTTATGAGTAGACCGCCAAATCGCAGAAGACTAACATGATGAGAGCTTCAAAGGCATCAATTGAAATCTGCCACAGACTTGTGTTCCTGACTTGAGGAAGATGATAATTACTGATCTTTACCCGGCGTTGGGCCGACGTTGTGCAAATGTTAAACAAATGTTTTGTGTTTTCTGGATAGCTGGTTAATAAGAAAACACGGAACAGTGAGCAAAAATGTATTCCCAATGTTTGAAAACCACCTCCGTTTAACGTCTCGTGCTTGCTTGTATGACCTTATCCTGGAAAATTTATTTGCTCTTGACAAATAAATTGTTTCCACAGAATTTTTGACAATTTCATCTGTGTGCGCTGTTATGAAATGATGCAAAGTGACAAAAATATAAGCTCATCAGTGCAGTCTGTGGTGCAGGGCAATCTACACCACTGTCAGTGCGTTGAGACGCCCCCCCCCCCTCAGAAGCATTTGGCAGATTTCGCCTCTCTTCTCCCTCAGCAGTATAAAGCCGTCAAACATGACACCGCTACCCATGTAATCCACGCGCCACATTATCCTGGACTGTTTTTGACGAACGTGGACGCCTATTTTTTGCTAATTACTATAATGTCATATACATACGCACGCATTTAATGTACTTTAAAAATTAAACTACGAAAACTGTCAGAACACTGGGCGAAGTTTTTCTTTATTAGCTGCCATTAGCAGCCATTAACTGGCAGCAATCTACTGTTCTATTGACCACCCAGAAAAAACAGGTGACATTAGTACATCAGTGGATTTGCGCTGCGCGTTAACTGTTTTAACCCTTTGAGCGCTAAACGTGAATGTAATTGTGTTTAAATTGTTCCTTCTCATAAAAAGTAAGCATCTTTTGAATGTGAAATATACATTTATTAAGGTTCATAACTGTAACATTTGAAAAAACATGGCCTCCAGTTTGACAGATCTGAATTTTTTTCACTCATTTGAAGCTGTGGTTCGCGTCACAGTTTCAAGTGGGTGAAAATTTAAACTAAAAAATAGAGATTAACCCCTTAACCGCCAAATTATTTAATTTGAATTTTCACTCACTTGAAGTTGTGTCTCGCTAACGCGATCCAGAACTTCAAGTGAGTGAAAATTATTCAGATTTGACAAAATAGAGGTCAACTATTTTCAAATCTTGCTGATTGAGGTCACGCTTCAGCTTTTCCACGTTTGAAAGGTACCACTTAATGTGCTAATAAAAGAGTGAAAAACTGAGTATAATCCGGACCGGCGATTAAAGAGTTAAAGGGTTAACCCTAACGAGCCACCAGTGCATCATTTTGCTTCACTGGAAAGTGACTTAATTTCATACACGAACGCTTCCGCCATACTGCTATGAAATACATGGCATATTCCTCTATTTTGACTTCACTTCATCGTTATCACTACAAGTCGAGAATTGTTACAGAAATTCGTGACTTATAGTTGCTGAAGCTTTTTACAGTAGATTCAGACTTGAAAGGGTTAAAATCTGGGATGGACAGGAGGACATTGTCCTGTAACCTGGCTCTAATTGCAGACACTTTTTGTTGACACGCTCACATGACACCTTTTGTTCACTCGTCTATATTCATCACTTTTTTACCAATCACCATTTGCTCAGCTCCAGTATACATGTATATGTAAAATAGAAACCAGGTATAAATATAAAAAATGCCTCAATTCAGCAACTTAAATAGATACAAATATAGAGACCGTAGATATTAGGTGAAATAAATGGCGAAATTCAACAACTTTAAAAGGTCCAAATTTGTTTGCCTTGGTGTATTTTTTTAATTTCTGCACAATTATTAGCTCCCAGTAAACATGAAACATTGAATCAGTGTTGTTTTAGATGATCTCAGACCATCATTGATCATACAGATGATCTCAGACCACCATTTATCATATCGATGATCTGAGGCCATAATTGATCATCTAGATTATCTCAGATCATCATTTATCACATAGATGATCTCAGGTCACCATTGATCACATAGATGATCTCAGGTCATCATTGATCATATAGATGATGTCAGGTCATCATTGATCATATAGATGATCTTAGGCCATCATTGATCATGTAGATGATCTCAGGTCATCATTGATCATGTAGATGATATCAGGTCATCATTGATCATGTAGATGATCTCGAATCATCATTGAGCATATAGATGATCTCAGACCATCATTGATCATGTAGATGATCTCGGGTCATCATTGATCATCAGATTATATCAGGTCATCAATAATCAATAGATGATCTCAGGCCATCATTGATCATATAGATGATCTCAGGCCATCATTGATCATATAGATGATCTCAGGTCATCATTGATCATACAGATGATCTCAGTTCATCATTGATCAATAGATGATCTCAGATCATCATTGATCATATAGATGATCTCAGGTCATCATTGATCATATAGATGATATCAGGTCATCATTAATCGATAGATGATCTCAGGTCATCATTGATCATATAGATGATCTCAGGTCATCTTTGATCACGTGGATGATCTCAGACCATCATTGATCATATAGATGATATCAGGTAATCATTGATTCTCCAGATGATCTCAGGCCATCATTGATCATATAGATGATCTCAGGTCATTTTTGATCATGTAAATGACCTCAGACCATCATTGGTCATATAGATGATCTCAGACCACCATTGGTCATATAGATGATATCAGGTCATCATTGATCATATAGATGATCTCGGGCCATTATTTATCATATAGAATATCTCAGGTCATAATTGATCATGTAGATGATCTCAGGCCATCATTGATCATGTAGATGATCTCAAACCATCATTGATCATGTAGATGATATCAAACCATCATTGCTCATATAGATGATATCAAACCATCATTGATCATGTAGATGATCTCAAGTCATCATTGATCATATAGATGATCTCATGTAATCATTGATCATATAGATCATCTCAAGCCATCATTGCTCATATAGATGATCTCAAACCATCATCGATCATGTAGATGATCTCAAGTCATCATTGATCATATAGATGATCTCAGACCATCATTGATCATGTAGATGACCTTAGACCATCATTGACCATATAGATGATCTCAGGTCATCATTGATCATATAGATGATCTCAAGCCATCATTGCTCATATAGATGATCTCAGGCCATCATTGATCATATAGATGATCTCAAACCATCATTGCTCATATAGATGATCTCAGGCCATCATTGATCACATAGATGATCTCAGACCATCATGTAGATGATCCCAGGTCATCATTTATCATATAGATTATATCAGGTCATCATTGCTCATATAGATGATCTCAAACCATCATTGCTCATATAGATGATCTCAAACCATCATTGATCATGTAGATGATCTCAAGTCATCATTGATCATATAGATGATCTCAGACCATCATTGATCATGTAGATGACCTTAGACCATCATTGACCATATAGATGATCTCAGGTCATCATTGATCATATAGATGATCTCAAACCATCATTGCTCATATAGATGATCTCAAACCATCATTGATCATGTAGATGATCTCAAGTCATCATTGATCATATAGATGATCTCAGACCATCATTGATCATGTAGATGACCTTAGACCATCATTGACCATATAGATGATCTCAGGTCATCATTGATCATATAGATGATCTCAAGCCATCATTGCTCATATAGATGATCTCAGGCCATCATTGATCATATAGATGATCTCAGACCATCATGTAGATGATCCCAGGTCATCATTTATCATATAGATTATATCAGGTCACCATTAATCAATAGATGATCTCAGGCCATCGTTGATCATATAGATGATCTCAGGTCATCATTGATCTTAATAGATGATCTCAAGTCATCATTGATCATATAGATGATCTCAGGTCATCATTAATCAATAGATGATCTCAGGTCATCATTGATCATATAGATGATCTCAGGTCATTTTTGATCATGCAGATGATCTCAGACCATCATTGATCATATAGATGATATCAGGTCATCATTGATCATACAGATGATCTCAGGCCATCATTGATCATATATCTATGATTTTAGACAATAATTGATCACATAGATCATTAGATGATATCAGGCCACCATTGATCATTATGGCCTAGATGTTCTCACGTAGTCTGAGAGCCTACACTGTTATGACCATTATAAGATAGTTATGGTCTGGGATCATCTATATGGTCAATGATGAGTGTACCTGATCTATGGTTGTCTTAGACCATGTACAAGAACAAGTGTAGTGATTTGAGACACCTGAGATCACCTCTAGTGGCCTATGATTTGTATAAGGTAACTATACTATACTAGTGTGGTGTTTGGGAAACACGCGTCCCATGTCTTGGTGAATTTTCGCGTTCTTTTACACTGACATCAATCGCTTTTTCAGTGTCACTGGCTTGGCTTGGCAGTATGTATGCTTCACTCAACCCAGCTATACTGGGCTGGACAATACAGCGTGAGTTCAAACAACTGACAGCAATGGTTGGCCGAGCTTTCATTTGTTGTCGATCAAAATCTCTGATTGCTGATATTCAAGTGAGATGCGAACAGACATTCTCCACACATGAAATGTCGCTCAAGTAAACCCCCGCTCTCCCTCTGTAACCGCACGCCATGTTTTGGCAGAACAACTATAGGCTTATGAATACGCTTGAGTGTCCTGAATATATATGGCAAATATAAAACACCACTACTCCGCCACATATGAGTTTCTATTGACAGAGAAATAGAAAACAATCAAGGGATTACTTTTTCCGCCTACGCGCTGCTGTGAGACGGTTCATGTTTATGTTTTTTCTGACAGAATTTACAATCGGCTTCAAAACAAACACTGGCAAATATAAACTACTGAATGACATGCGAATTGTTCTGGCTCAATTTATCCATTACTGAGCAGAATAAATAGCTCTTACCTGCAGCAAACTCTTAGATCAAATGAAATAGCAAAAAAAGAAAAATAATGAGTGGAAGTGAACACCTAAATAGTTACGTGGTTATAGGAATGGTAATAAACTCACGAGGTAACGCCCACTAACGGCTGATAAATCTGGTCAATCGCCATCCGTGCATACGGCGATATGAGCGTGTGTGAGAGATATAATCTCTGAGGTCAGAATGGTGAACGGGTCATCCTCATAGTGGTCTTCACAGTGTCCGTGTGACGGCTTCAACTGTAAGATTTCCTGCCTCAAAACACTGGTCAAGTAATCTTATACGGACAGAAAATTAATTTATAAAACCCCCCAGCATATGTGTCTACGTTGGCCCAGCGTTATGCTAATGTGCTGTGAACTATGGGAAAGCTCGGTATACAACTAGATTGGTTGATTTGTTAGAAGGTCAGAAGTCTACCTATAGGTTGATTGGGTGTGTCCAGTAATGATACTGCTCCTTTACAAACTGTCAGACAGTCTACTGTATACTGCCGTGCAAAGACAAAAGGCAGTATCTGCTCACTTTTCAAGTGAGCAGATACTGCTTTTTGGCTTAGCAGAGCAGTATACACGAACATACATGTTCCCCGGAGGTTCTGGTCATCCCACGTGAAAATGTTTGGAGGACTTTAGTTCATTTCTAGGCCATATTCTTATACGCTGGCCCTGCATTTAATAAACCTCTTCTCAATCGACAATGGTGGTCATCACTGCAAACACCAGACATTGAGACTGCGCTGGTTTAATGCTGGACCAACGTATGCGACGTTGGCCCAGCATTAAACCACAGCGTTTTGTGTTTGATACAATTGCACCTGAAAAGGCGGACTTGTCTGGTCCGAACTAATTACCGTATAAGCCAGAAGGGCAAAGATCCACGTGGTCACAACATCCCATCAAGCACGAGGCGCTCACCCAATACTGGTTTAGTGCTGGGCCGATGTCCTAGACGGTGGGCTAGCATTGAAACGGTACTGGGTCAATGCTTCGCGTTTGTTGGGTGACGAGAAACAATTGTAGACATATCAAACTGTCAATAAGTAACCATGTTAAATGACAATTATTCTGTTTGTCAATGCAGTAATAGCAATATCAAAATAATCGTATGAGTAGAAGTATTCATCTGTTTTATTTATTTTTAATCTACGGGATCGGTAGCATTTATAATTTTATGATTATAAAATACAACGTGATCGGATAATAATTATGATATAATGTAGCCTCCTATTCAATATGCCTTGTTGGTCGCGCGACCAACAAGGCATATTTAATAGGCTACATATATAATGTTGCTCTGATAAGGTCCGTGTTGTGACCTGATGGTGGACAGACAATTCAAGTGTCAATTGTTTCCTGGTCAGATGCAGATGGACTGCTATGATTACAGCTGTTCCCGTGGTTTCCCATTGTACTGATCTATAAAACCACTGAGATCCGTGAGGTGGACACAATCTATTAACCAAATACTGTCATCTATTGATTTTTATACCTTCAGTTTATGAACTTTATCATGTGTTATCACTTCACGGTGCAGTACATGTATCTCACACAATAATTATTGTTTGTTGAAAGCATCTATTATTTTTGGCGAAGATTTTTGCTGCTCGTGTGATGTTACTGTAAATTGGCAACTAATAAGCTCGACATATCATACTGTTCTGGAGTAATAATATGTAAAATCAGTCTGTAGATGTGTCCTCATTGAATCAGTATTGCTGATAGATAACAACATAAACCAGTCTGAAACGACAGTGGCAGAGATAGAGAAAACACAAGACGTTAACCCAATATTGTTTTAATGGTGTTACAACATTTTCGACGTTAGCCCAACGTCAATATAACGCTGGATCAAGATATCGTGTTTGCTGGAGTGAATGAGGTTGTCAAGATGGGTTATTGGCCTACATGCATGGTTGGCTACCAATGACAATGTCATATATCTCTCAGTAAAAGACAGATCGTCACGCAATTCTGCTATTACGTTAGATCGAGGCTCATTGGTAATATTTACGGATCATGTTACGACGTAAATAGACAAAATTATGTGAATTGAATACATAACTAATTGTGCGTGGCGTGGACGACGACCCAGCGGGTATTGGCCGCGATCGGGTTTTAAATCACCACTTATTTTGTTCCGGATTACCAAGGATACTAAAACAATCCTTGGGATTACAAAGTAACTACAGAAATAGCGTATAGGTGAGCTATCTACGTGAAAAAATTAAACCTGCTATAAAGATTTAATGTTGGGACAACGCTTGTGATGTTGTGCCAGCTCTGAGGCAACGTTGGACAATCTGGTGTGAGATGTCCAGACAAATGAATATCCCGTACATATGCTGCTCTGCGAAGCCAAAATGCCGTAGCTGCTTATATATCTACTTTAAAGAGTCGGCAGTTACTGCCTTTTTGGCTTTGTGCGGTAGAATAGTGGTGTGCATATCAGTAAACGTAGGCTAAACACGAGGCCAACAATCAGACAACGTTTGAATATAAAATGTCATTTTTGAAGTCTATATTATTGCAGGTCAATCGTTTCGCTTCACTGATTCATAATCGTGACGACTCACCTATTTTAACCCTTAAAGCTCTGGGTTTTTTATGAGAACCTTAGAGACCAAAGGGTTTTTTTTTCAATTTGAAATCATCATAAATGTCTTAGTCGGCTCTTTCCGATTTATTTGAATACCTGTGTTTTGGGTATACGGCCATTAGAAATATTTTTACTCTTACAGTGCGGGGATCGACTTTAGTCGTCAGAATCTGACGTCTACAGACGTCAGATTCTGACGACTAAAGTCGATCCCCGCACTGTAAGGGTTAAGTGCACGTTGAATAATATTTAAAAAAATATATATAATATGGGGACCAAGTCGAATGTTGTTGTTTCATCTATTCATCTATTTTTTTTAAATTTATGGGATATGTAGCATTTTTAATTGTATGACTAAAAATACAACTTGTTAGTATAATTGTAGAAGTCAGAACATTTCGTTGTCGAATGTTGCTGTTTCACAAACCTGGTGCATCATTGTCTGGTGAGCCTTGTTTCTATCAAGCAAGAGGCCTTGAATTAACAGTGGTTCGGCGTCACAGACGTCGAGCCAACATTCACTCAACATTGGATTAACATCTCGTGTTTGCCAAGTGTCCGCGTCCTAAAAATCAGGTTTAACGACATGTAGCGAGGTTTAGCACCACTTGACTCACAGTTTCCAGTGAAGGTTCATTTAAAGGTTTTATTATCAGCTAAAATGATATAATTATATTGGTGATGTTTTTTTTATTTTGCCATGTATTAATTGGTTATATTTGTGATTTTTGTGAACCCATGGATATTTAGTTATAATTATGCTCGCATATGCATATACTGAGTTCAAGTTCAACTTATAGATTGACTCAGTTTTCATTTGTGGTGTAATAACAACACAAGAGCCCACCTGTGCTGATAATAATATTCATAAATATAATTAATAATATTTAAGGCTATTTCGTATGGATTTTGTATGGAAATATGTTTTTTTTAATCTCGAACGATTTGACCGAAATCGTATGATATGTGAAATAGCATAGCAGTAATTGCTTACTTTTCAAGTGCGCAGTTCTGTTTGCCTTTGTGCAAAACCAAAAGGCAGTGACTGCTCACTTAAAAAATGAAGATATAGGCCTATACTGCTTGTTGGTTTGTCCTGGTTTGTCCTAGCAGAACTGTCTCTGAGTATAGATTCCTTGCTCTGAGGGAGTCGTTCTACACAGCATCTTCGGGTGTTTTCGAGTAAACAGTTATTAGTACTGCCCTTTGACTTTGAACAGCAGTATGGATTTGTATTTTTTGTGATGTGAATCTTCTGATAGTGGATGTATTACTTTAATGTGACAGGACTTGCAAACGTTCATGTTCCGTGCTGGTCAAGGGAAGGGAAAACAGGGGGAGTATGGGGCAAGCTGAGAGAGAGAGGGGGTCAGGGAACCAGCGTCCAGTTAGTGGTCAGTCGGGGAGTGAGGGTGGCGGTAATTAGAGGTGAGAGCACGGTGTGTGGATCGTGTGTTGTTTTAACGCTGGGCCAACCTTTACAACGCTGATTCACCATTAGACCAGCACACGGTCAACTTATAGTGTTTTTTGTATGGAGGAGGCAGTTATTACATGGTACCCCCCAACCGCGCCCTTATCATCAAGACACCGGGGGTGAAAACCGGGGTCAAAACAGCGCTGGGAACGGTCAGAGGTGAGACGGACAGGGCAAGGGATGGGGGCACAGGGGTCGGGGTTCAAATGACGGGGTATGTGTGGTTGCGTGCAGGCGGGGTGGGGCCGCGGGAGCCGGGGTGAGACTGGGGCGGGGAGGTGACGTGACCCCGCGCTGTAAAGGGTAACAGCAGGGGTCAGAGGTGACAGCCGGGGGGCGCGGGACGGCCAGTCTCCTCTGACCCGCGGGGTCGGAGGCCGCGCCCAGACCCCCAGTACAGATTCAATTCGCTTTGTCCCGGGCTGTTTGTAGGTCAGGCCGCCGTTGCCCCTGGTGACACGGGCGGTGACACGGGGGTGACAGGTGTCAGTGCCCCCTTCTGTCACCCCCGACCTTGTAATCACCCCTAACCCCAGGTGCGTGACCTAACAATCACCCCACACTGACCTAACCAGCACAGCTATGGACTGCACCCTGGTCTGCGAGTAAGAAACCCCACTCCTGAGGGGTGTGACCTCTGACCCCAAAACATCATCTTACTGACCAGGCTGACCGCGGGGATGTTAACCTCATGTCAGCGCAAAGTCTGACCAGTAAGCACCAGTAAACAGCGTGGTAGACTGTGAACCAGCATTGACCCAGCATTGGTGTACAGCTGGTATTGCATACTCAGGACGGAATCTGTATCCCAATCAAAAAGTAGATGCTGACCGGATGTTGGAATAATGTTGAGTCATCATCACAGACGACGCGCCAACATTAACCCATGATTGGATCAACATTTTGTGTGAGAAATGATATCTACCATTAAAATCAGGACGTCCGGAAGTTTGATTTGACATGGTACCAGTGGTTATACTTTCTTGGATATTTTATCAAATCTGACATTTTTATTCACAAGATAAATTACAATGAGAGGAAATACGTACTGATGGGTGTTACGATGGCTAATACGATGAAGCTATAATTGTTGACGGGAGTGTCAGCTTAAAATGAAAATGAAGATATAAATAATTACTGAGTTGATACAACCCCTATTTTAATGTGCCATCAATTTATATTTTCACTTACATGTGTCTTTATATTGAAATCACGCAAGTCTTTAAAACTCGGCACCAGCCAGTATAAATTTAATATCCAACTTTGTGTGTTTAAATAATATTATAATTAGTATTTGTCAATTTATGAGCTTAGACAACTTTGGGTCAATATCTCCGTTTTAAAAAATCAGTTTGAATGCGTTTTAAAGGGCAGCCCGTACTACTCCTTATCCTGCTAAGTTACTTTATTTTATTTGTCAACAACTTGAGGTTGTGTCTCGCTACCGCGATCCGCAACCTCAAGTGGTTGAAAATTACTCATATTTGCTTAATTTGAGATCAAACATGTGCGTATCGTGATGTTTAACCCTTTAACCGCCAAATTATTCAATCTGAATTTTCACCCACTTGAAATTGTGTCTCGCTGACGCGATCCACAACTTCAAGTGAGTGAAAATTATTCAGATTTGACAAAATGGAGGTCAACTGTTTTCAAATATTGCTGATTGATGTCATATTTTATCTTTAACATGTTTAAAAGGTGGTACTTAATGTGCTGATAAAAAATGAAAACCCGAATATATGCGACAACGGCGGTTAAAGGGTCAAACGGTCATTTCACTCCCAATAACCAATAATTACAGTGGTTTATTGGGCTAATAAAACAGATTAAAAACGACTATTGTCGTGATCAGCAGGCAAAGGGTTACAGAGTCTAGTAATGTTGGCTGCTCTATATGCAGCTGACCAGCCTCATCCCAGCACACACGGGAGGCTGACCCAATGCTGGGCCAACATTGGAACAACGCCTGGTGTTTGCTGAGGTATTCGTGACAGATTCACGTGCCGAGGACGGGGGTCGAGTAATTTATTTTTTAGCATGGTGAAACACAAAACCTAATCTTTTAATGATGCTGACCAGGGATACACGAGCCCTCCCCCCCCCCCCCCCATGTCGGCTGATCCAGCGCGGCAGGGGGGGGGGGCAAGTCCAACCACGAAAAGGCTGCTGGGTTTTTTATACATTATAAACTAAGTCTAGGATGTCTACATTTTACAAAAAGTTACTAAATATTGCACGATAATGTTTTTTTTAATATATCTGATTATAAGTGATCTATATGATGATGTCCTTATGATGATCCCCAGTGTTCACTTCTTAAGCTGTTATGTTTAGAAAAATATTAAGCCGATTTTTTTGTCTATAGCACTCAAGCAGACTAAAACCGGGCCTCGGAATTCGGGAACTCCTTTTCTAGTTTTTTAGTATTTCTAGTTAAGATCAATCAGTAGGCTATATAACTTCATATAAATTCATTTTTCAAAAACAAGTTACCATAATATGCTGTTCAATTGTTTTTATTTAAAATATGCCATGTGGCGCATAAATGTGACGAGGGAGCTTAAAGGGTCGACATAATAATTATATTCCTGTTATTATCTATGGCTCTCGTTTGAAATAGAATGTTTGTAGAGACAAGCGAGACATATATCATCTCTCTCTTTACAATAGGCTTCAGTTGTTCAAGTAACCCTGTTTTAATGTTTGGCCAACGTCATGTGTTCAACGTCTGTCAACATTAATCCAGTATTGTTTTTGTGATTGCTGTGATTGCGGACAGTGGCTGGCACGGACACTGTCCTTAAAAGGCAGATGATTATTCAACCAGGACTTCGGTGACGTGGACACTTTTACAGCTAGCGCACGTGCCATACTGATAGCACATCATTAACCCTCTGCGTCCAAGAAAACCCTCCAGCAATACAATTATATCGGCAAAAAATTTAAGGTACACTCCAGCAAACACGAGACATTGAGCCAGTGTTGGATTAACGTTGGCCCACGGCCTGCGATGCTGACCCAGCATTAAACCAACACTATATCTCAACGTCTTGTGCTTGCAGGGATTATGCTAATGTTTAACGTGATTGTATTTCTAATTATTTAGTAGTTGGAATGTAATAAAAGTGTCGCATAGTAATTATACTATTCAAAAATAACCCTCATAAGCTTTATCGTCGCAATAAATAATGCATCGCATGACAGATTTTAAATAAAATTCATTGATGATAAAATGTTATAATAACGACGCTCTAGCCAAGCAACCACGACACATTTGTATAACATACGACACATTTGTATAACATTTATACAACGTTGGGCCAACGTCGAAGACGTTGGCCCAACATTGTATAAATGTTATACAAATGTTTTGTGTTTGCTGGGAAGCTCTCATCTCAGATATTCCACTTGAGTATTTTGTAAAATAATCAGGATATATTTAGGATATATTTATTCACCACACGGTGAATAAACATCAGAAGACATAAATGGGAGCCGTGAGGGTGAAGCAGGTGATGAAGCTGGATTTTGGCAGAGAGAGGGTGTTTCCATCACGTGTCACGTCTGTGGCTGACATCATCAGATTTGTGTGGGAATTCCTGGAGCCACGTGACGGGTATCCCGTGACGTCATTACACATCAGAAACCATCACATAAATTTGGTATGTTCTGAATTATTTTTCGTGTACAGAATCCCTTATAATATATCGTAATAATAGGATATGGAATTGTAGTAATTCAATTTATCTCTGAAAATGACTAAAAACCTGTGTTATTTAACAGAAAACACCTGGTGATCATAATAAATGACGACTTGTTCAGGTCAGAAAACGTCAACGGAATGAATGAACGCACTAAAGAATAATGAATAAATGACTGACTGACTGACTGACTGACTGTCTGATTGACTGAATGACTGAATGAATGAATGAATAAATGAATAAATGAATTATTGAATGCGTGAATGAATGAATGAATGAATGAATGAATGAATGAATGAATGAATGAAATAATTATTGAATATATTTATGAATAAATGAGTGAATGAATGAATGAATGAATGAATGAATGAATGAATAAATGAATGAATGAATGAATGAATGAATGAATGAATGAATGAATGAATGAATGAATGAATGAATGAATGAATGAATGAATGAATGAGAAAATGAGCAAACAAGGAATTAGCAAACAAGCCACGAATGAACGAGCGAACAAAATGAATGCATGAATGACGGAATGATTAAATGAATGAGTGATGAGTGAGTGAGTGAGTAAGTGAAAGCATAACTGAATGAATGAACGAATGAATGAATGAACGAATAAATCAATCAATCAATCAATCAATCAATCAATCAATCAATCAATCAATCAATCAATCAAGCAATCAAGCAATCAATCAATCAATCAATCAATCAATCAATCAATCAATCAATCAATCAATCAACCAATCAATCAATCAATCAATCAATCAATCAATCAATCAATCGATCGATCAATCAATCAATCAATCAATCAATCAATCAATCAATCAATCAATCAATCAATCAATCAATCAATCAATCAAGCAATCAAGCAATCAATCAATCAATCAATCAATCAATCAACGTTGATTCAGCGTAGACTCAAGTCGCGTGCCCAGCAAGATAACTGGCTGGGCAAAATGACGCTCTTCATCACAAATCATACCATCGTGTATTTAATCCGCTTTATTGATTAGTAGCCACGTCGGCAACGTGGAGTATTTCTAGAGGTCTATTCTTCATGATTCTCATTACATGAGATATTCCTGGAATGGTGTGTCATGTTAAGATGGCGGCCAGTGTCTCTCCGCAGATCAAATACAGCAGAGGAAAAGTCCAAGGACGGCGTAATTATCCCCATAATTAACCTGGCTTTTTAGGCACATCATCTGCATGTATTATCACACTAGATGTCAATGAACTGTCCTTATGAATCTAAGTACTATCATTATCCCAGCTAACACTAGACATAGACCCAATGCTGGTTTAATTGTTGGTTTGCTGGTTGAGACATTGACCCAATGCTGCTTTAATAATGCTGGATCAGCGCCGCACACGGCGGACCAACAATAAACCAGCATTGTAACCACTTTCCCAACGTACAGTGAAAATATGCTGTAGGTTTAATTCTTCATATTCCACCATGTCACAACAAGAGAAAGTCGGAACCCTGCCTTACTTCTTTCAAAAGATTTAAAATTAATGTTCTGCAATAGCTAGTAGGAATACAAACCAATACTGGAACATTGCATATGCACAACAACAATGACGAGTCGGGAGTCGAACCAGATACATCCAGATTAGGAGTTCACAGTGACCACAGGAAGTGTCACCGGTGGAGGTGAGATTTACGACTGGTGCCACGTGACATTATCATATGGTAAAGTCATGTGAACAGAGGGGCAAAAGTGGGTTGGCGAGTCTGCAGCATGCTCACACTCTGCCCTCAATTACTCACTCATCTCACCATCCTCAGGATGTTCTCCTGCACCAGTTTAGCCTATATGGGCATAAAAGTGGCCTAAAGCCCGATTCATTTGATTTCATTTCCCAATATACCGTTCATACAAGTAGGTAGTTTTTTAACATATTAACTTCGACCTGACCTATTTTCATTGTTCATTTGAGATTTTATCAGTGCTTTGGGCTGAACACTCACTTCCAGTAAGCCTAAATCTTGCTGAGGAGAGTGAGAGTGTTCCTATACTAACTGAACTACCTATAATATTCCACCGGAAAAATATACATATAAATCAAATAAATTGATAATACCATTATTGTAAATATAATCTACGATGTCTGATTACGTTTTCAAGCATGTTTTTTACACCAGACAAAATAAGGCGCCATAAATGCCGAGTAATTCTGGGCGCACTTTGGCTTATTTGGATGGCCTGGCAGTGAGGGCCATGAAATGATTACCTTGACCAGGCGGTATCTTGACCTCTAGATTTGACCGTTACAGGTGCGCGTATTGATCCTGTGATGACCCAGTGGACACCACGGATTGTATAACGCTGAATAAATGCTGTCCAACGTTGCGCCGTCTTTAGGCAATAGCCTTAAATATCATATAGATTTCGCAGCAACCACGAGACGTTGACTCTATGTTGGTTTAATGTTGGCCCAGGGTCGAAGACGTTGGGCCAACATTAGGCCAGCATAGGCTGACCGTGGCATGATCGCTGGGTTAGGCTATTATTCAACTCGCATCCACATATTTTGTATTTGTGTGTATTTTCGATTTGTATAATTATATGTTTTATTTTTATATTTATCATACCTATATGGAACTAACAATAATGTGTCTGAGCAAACAAAAGAATGGGCGAAAGACGAAAAAATGAACGGAAAAGACAAACGTACGAGCGTATAGATGAAAAAACAACCAACCAACCAGAGAAGAATCTCCGTGACCGAGAGGTAATGTGTTCGACCTCAGACCACAATAACTCAAACTATCTGTAGCGCACCAGCTGTGATCTCACCATCATCAAAATGTTCTCCCTGGTCAATTTATTATAGCATATAAATCAAGTTCAACATAAGCATCATAATTATATAAATGAGATTAATAACGTAATAGGCCAACCTCAAAGTGAAAAGTAGGTGACACCAATTAAGTCATCACGGGACACTGGTCTATTATGTTATATAATAGACAGCATTGTTGTATCAGTCATAAAATACACCTAATCCAAGGTTAAGCAGACAAGGAGTGGCGTTATCAATACCTGGACAATAGTAGAGCTTCAATAATGTAGGCCTACAATTGTTTTAAAGACTATCCACATCGAGTGCGAAATTATATTATATGACATTTCTGTTGTGGCAAAGTATAAGGATATTTCATATGTTGAGCGATATACTCAAGAGAATTGCCCAATGAACAGAAAACAAATCATGACAGTATTTCTCAATGTAATTGGTAGTGTGCAAATCAAAATTTGCGACATTTTGATGGAAATAAAAATTCTAGAGACCAAAATGAAGCGCGCTTGGAAAATGTAATATATTGGGACGATAAATGAACGATGATAATGAACCGGATAAGGATTTAAAGCGCATCTGAGTTAGGCACGTTAAAAGTCTTTTCATTCATTCATTTTTTTTTCATTTAATTATTCATACATTTATTCGTTGATTCATTTCTTTTTCATTCATTCATTCATTCATTCATATGTCAATTTCGTCTGATAATAATATAATTAAACATAGCTGTATAAATGAACACAGATATTTATTGTCAATATTCAATATATTTGTCACGGAAGGGAGAAAAGTGGTTTATAAAACAATATCAAAACTTCCATAGAAATGGAAAAATAAAAATCGGTAGATTTTACAAGATGAAGAAAAAATGTAGAAAAAATGTAGAAAACGTAGAATGAGCAATGTATCATGCCCTGGGATGTATGCAAGGATATATTGCAGTTTAGTTTTAAATAGTTCTAGTGTAGAAGCGGATTGTCCATGATATCAAGAATAAAAAACATTGTTATGGTTTCTTGATGATATGTGGTTTTATATTTTGGAGCCTCAAACCCGCTACGTGTGTGTATTGCTCTCTATACGGGGATTAGATATCTACTTCCATCCACTGCTACAATGGTATGTTTGATTTTATCAAGGAATATATAGATATATTTCTTGGTTTTATAAAGCATGGCCTGTCGATGGTGTTGACGTCTGTGTTGCAGTGAATTCTAGTCCAACTTTGTCAGCATATAAATGTATAATAGTTTTTTCTATATTTTTTGTTGAGGATATATCTAGTAGATCGAGGTTGCACCATTTCGAGCTTTTTTATGTTGGAATGTTTGTGTCGATCCCAAACTGATGGAGTATATTCCTTCCACAAGTGGTCCCACTATTGTTTTGTACGCTATTGTCTTAAAGGATGTAGAGTTAATCAATCCAATGATTATCGTCTGATATCATCATGACCTAAGCTAAGTATTAGACGTTTGTGTCCTACTTTGTCAAAGGTTTAGGAAAAGTCTATTATCTCTTCGGCCGCCATTTTGAGTGTTGTTGGTAACGTCAGCAATTAATTCAAGTAATTGAGTTTCACTATATCGCTTATCTCGAAATTCATGTTGCAGTGGATGGTATGTATCGTTGCAAAAATGATATCAAGAACTATGTATAAAGCTCTTGGTCATATCGTGATACTGTTCGCGATGATGTGCTCCATGATCTTACAGAACACGCAAGTCGGTGATACTGGTCTATGATTACTTGCTTCACCTTTTTCTCTACTTTTTGTATACGGCTGCCGCTGTGACATTAGCTTTTTCCAGTTAATCGGTGTTTCGCCAGACTCATAAGAGCGATGGAATATAATGGTAAGTATCTAGGCGATATATATATATAACAAGAATTCTAAGCCCGATATTATCTGGGCCGGTGTGAGCTTATGAATTTTTCGGTTCTGCAACAGTTTTACAGGGACAACATGAATGTATGCTTGATCTTTAAAAGGTGATACTCATATATTCATTCTCGTTTTTTCATCAGTGTTATTATGTCTTCTACATATTGCCAGTCTGCTTTTCTCATGTATTTTCCTATTTCTGACTTCAGATTGTTTTTATCTTATTAGGTAGCCTTCAGAAGGATGGTTATGAGTGTGCTTATTCTAGTGGGAATATGAATCTCTATTCCATCCTCTATGGTGTACTTGAAACACCCCCAGAGTTTGTCGATATATAACGTAGAAGCAAGAGATTTAACATTTAACAGCTCCTCGCCAAAGCTGTCCGACCTAGCCTCTTTATACATAGGGATTTTGAAAGGTGTTTTATTTACATGAATAATATTCATTACACATAAGGACGTAATGAGGTTGATGAAGTTAATTTATTATATTTGGAAGAGCTAGCTCCGTTAAAAGTAACGTTCAAAATTGAGTCAACAAAGCTATAGAATTAACAGAATATTGGGTTTATGGTTTGTTATCAACACCATGGAATATGTTTTATGAATTAATCTTATCCTTCGACCTTTATCAACAGAATAGGAGTTTCCCCAGCTTAAATTATCCTCAACATGCATGAGTCTGTTTTATATTTACCAGCATTCAGGACAAAAGTAAACCAGGCTTAAAGTATCTAGTTGACTTAGAAGACTCCGCCAATTTCGTCCTAAACGTTGGTAGCTTTTAAGACAAATCTTAGGGTTACTGACTACCTGAGATGTAAGTTTCGCTTTAATCTGAGACACGTGATTGAAGGAGACTGCGATCACGACGAAACACGTGGCGGAAATCTAGGGCAACTTGAATATTCCGACCTCACCCCGAACCGATGTTGGATCAAAGCTGGTACACCGTCTGCGACGCTGGCCCAACATTGATTCAAAATAGGTTGGGTGTGTGATGTTTGCTGGAATGTGGACAAACACCAGCACCTTGTTCTCTTTGTCTTCTTGGACAAGAATTAATAATTCACGCGAGCAACCAGTTGAACAGAATGGTTTAGTGGAAACTTGTTTATAATGTCACGTTTTCCCGACGCTGTGGCAATGTTGGGGGAATATTTCGCTTGAAAAGATAGATGCTCAACTGTTAGAATTTAGTAGTGAACACACTCAGTCCAATGCTGGGCTAACATATCTCCACATATATACATATCTCCACATATCTACTGCTCTGCTAAGCCGGCAGTTACAGCCATATGGCAGAGCAGTATGGTGGATGACCTTACGTCACAATAAAAGTCGCAGAAATGACCTCGATCCCCAGATTATTTAACTAAACAAACTATACTTTAGATTTTTCCCAGAGTGTTTAGATAATGTCTAATTTAATAGCATGTATGTAGACTGACTCGGGGTTACGTATATATGCCTACTAATAGAGTATCTGTCCATTTTAATGACGCATAACTCTACATAGACTTCCCGTCGTGAATAAATATTTATCTATCTTTCTATCTATCTATCTATCTATGATAATATTATAAAGAACATTATTTAAACAATTGAAGAGATTTGTAGGTGTCGACTTTAGAACAGCAATTCAAAATTATACCATGTACACTTACTTTTGAAATATGACTATTGATTTAAAGCTGAACTGACAATTACATCAGCAAAATCAGCAATGCCAGCTTAAATGAGTAAAAAGCGTTACGTAGTAATTCGACATTGGTACATGCTACAGCGTTAGTACGACGTATTTTGTTTTTATCTGAACCTCAAATAATAACTACAGCATACTAGTTGACCAGTTTTCCAGGACATACACATCCTGACTTAAACATACCATATCCGCTTATTGGAACGACAATGAAATAAAATGAATGGGGTCTTAGGCCACTTTGTGCACATGTAGGCTAAACTGGGCCAGGAGAACCTACTTAGGATGGTGAGATGAATGAGATGACAATTACCTCTCGACACAGAATTCGAAATTCTAGCCCTGCACGCCATCTCTCGGTCACGGAGGCTCCCCACTATATTGAATCTTTACGAGGGAGCGGGGAAGAAACATTTTGCTTCTTAGAATATTGTTCGAACCCGCGATCTCCGACTTTCCAAACAGGCAGCTTTGACCACTGCACCAGGGCCCCCGCCCTTTGTCGGGACAAGTTCTCTATGGGAACAATTTTCCAAAAGAAAGTCTTGTCCTTAAGTGTCGCGGTGAGGGGGGAAGAGGGCGGATGAAGTGACCACGGCATCCCAATCCTCCTTAGTCCGGCAAATCCCGTCTCCCCGAGGGATCCCGGGAAGCCAGAACAAGGGCGCAGCTTGTCTACACGGCTTCCTATTAGATTTGTCACAACAACTTGGCCGGGGTTTGACCTTGAAAAGCGATCACGTCACAGCAAGGATGACGTGCAGTCAGCCATGGCTGACTTGGACTGCAATGCACAGAAAAAAAACAATAACTGTTTACTTTAACCCTTTAACCGCCAAATTATTTAATTTGAATTTTCACCCACTTGAAGTTGTGTCCCGCTGACGCGATCCACAACTTCAAGTGAGTGAAAATTATTCAGATTTGACAAAATGGAGGTCAACACTTTTCAAATCTTGCTGGTTGATGTCACATTTTATCTTTACCATATTTTAAATGAGGTACTTGATGTGCTAATAAAAAATGAAAACTAGAATATATGCGGCACCGGTGGTTAAAGGGTTAAAGGGTTATTTTGGCCTTACGGAACAGAGCAGCATATGGGCGCAATGCTATGTATCAAATCTGACGCATGAGTTGCTGTGATTTTTAAGTGAGTGAGTGAGTGAGTAAGTGAGTGAGTGAGTGAGTGAGTGAGTGAGTGAGTGAGTGAGTGAGTCAGTCAGTCAGTCAGTCAGTCAGTCAGTCAGTCAGTCAGTCAGTCAGTCAGTCAGTCAGATTGGGTCGGTGTTCCAGTCAGTCAGGGTTGACATTAGTATCTATAATTAATTAATTTGTTGTTACTTTAGATTTACTTAAGTATGCTTGTATTTTGCTTTTTGTAATTAATAGTTAGCATTTTGTTCAAAGACAGCACGGGACACCATTGGTTCTTTTGTAATTTGACGCCTCATTAAAATCAGATACCTGATAAACGAGCGGCTTAGAGTAAATATCCAGAAATGGGCGCGTGTATTCTTAAAGCTGCTGTTCTTTTAATGCACAGCCACAGTAACTTGATATGACTGATACAGCCAATAGAAAATATATTAGAGAGAGATAATAGTGCTATATGTGGGAGAAATATTATACAATATCCAGAGCCAAGTTCCAAAGATAATTGTGAAAGAAGACAATTTAAAAAGGGAAAATCTAATAATAGAGATATCAATGAACATAGTAGCTTTTAGAAATCTCTTTGATCATCCGTGGACATGAAAAAAGATATGTAAGATACTTAGGCCTACTTTTGTATCTGGTTAACACGAAAATACATTAAAATTAAATTTTGATCTATTCGAAAAACTTTTGTAATTTGAATTCAGAATTTGAATGTTGTTGGTGATTTTTTAAACATATAAAAATATAAAATATAGATTTTGAAAATAGTATGAGCAAAAATGATGAGGCTATATATGTCGACACCAAACATAACATTTTAATTCATTTAGAAAAGAGTGTTTTATATCTATGTTTCGCTAATTGCAAGAAAAAAGATTACGAATAGACAGCTTTATTCAGATTTAAAATGTATGGATTTCATTTGTGACAACAGAAAAAAAATATTGTAGAAAAAATGAAAGAATGAATGAATGAATGAATGAATGAATGAATGAATTGTTTGTTTGTTTGTTTGTTTGTTTGTTTGTTTGTTTGTTTGTTTGTTTGTTTGTTTGTTTGTTTGTTTGTTTGTTTGTTTGTTTGTTTGTTTGTTTATTTGTTTGTTTGTTTGTTTGTTTGTTTGTTAGTTTGTTTGTTTGTTTGTTTGTTTGTTTGTTCGTTCGTTCGTTCGCTCGTTTGTTTGTTTGGTTGGTTGGTTGATTGGTAGGTTTGCTGGTTGATTGGTTGGTTGGTTGGTTGGTTGGTTTGTTGATTGGTTGGTTGGTTGGTTGGTTGGTTGGTTGGTTGGTTGATTTGTTGGTTGGTTGGTCAGTCGGTTGGTTGGTTGGTTGGTTGGTCGGTCGGTTGGTTTGGTTGGTTGGTTGGTTGGTTGGTTGGTTGGTTGGTTGGTTGGTTGGTTGGTTGGTTGGTTGGTTGGTTGGTTGGTTGGTTGGTTGGTTGGTTGGTTGGTTGGTTGGTTGGTTTTGTGGTCAGGGTGAGAGTTAGGGTCCATGGTTTGGGACGGGTAAGGGTTCCAGTACCTGGTTCCCCATAAAACCCGGTATCAACCTGTCAACCGTACTCTCATCATACCCCCTTCAAGGGCATGCCTTTCCATGTTCCCAATCTAGTGCACTGACCGAGGAGAAGTATAACCTGATTTATAAAAAAGGAAAACAATTATACTAATTGATATAAATTATACCTCATTTAATGCATTTACTAATGTAGTCAGATCCTGACTTGAGTCGAATCCGGTAACCGTTGGGGTGTTCAGTGTGGCTTTCCCCGATCTACTTCTCACCAAGAGATCACGTAGATTTTGTCCCCTTTTAAATGCTGTTACACACCGTTTATACAGGATGTTTGGATGTTTCGCTTTAAGTTTATTGAAGGAAGTCTTCACTAATTTAGCTGCCTCCACCGCAGTTGCAGAGTAGGTAATAACAAAGGGGGTGACGCCACTATCCTCAGGGGAAGGTACCGTATTTAAGCCGAATGGAGAATACGTTTTCAGGGCTAATTGCCACTTCCTTTCCGCTTCAAGTCGCCCAATCTTATTTAGAGTTATGTCTCCTGTATTCTTCAATACTTCAAGATACAACACTCTCAGATGGGTCGCCCTGCAGCTCCCGGAATTGAAGTGTGTGGCAACTGCCGTGTCCTTCTTAAGCCGTACATCCGAACGATGTATGTTTATCCTTTTCCTGAAGGAGAGCCCAGTTTCTCCCACATATATTTTTTTGCATTTCGAACAAACTATACAGTAGGTACCGTTAGTTGAATCACAATGTTGTGTGGTAGGAATTTGAATTTGATTCCCAGCATCCAGTACGCCCCCCATGGTCTTACCACTCTCTACAACTACTTGTGTCGAACATAATTTACAGTTCCTAGTAGTGTATCTTTGAGAAGATCCCTTGATCGGGTTTTTTCTCAATTCACACAATGTTTTATCTTTGATCTTTCGCAAAAAACGTTCCGAGTAACCTCTCCTAACTAGTGCTGCAAAGAGTTTCCTACACGCTATCATTACATCTTGTTTGTTATTACATATTCTAACATATCTAAGGATTTGTGACTTAATTAATCCCTTAAAAGTAGGGTTTGGGTGATGTGATTTCTTGTGTAACGGTTCCAAAGTATCTGTTGGTTTAAAATAAACTTTGGTATCAAATGTACCTGTCTCCTTAAATCTGTTTCCTTTGTAAACCACTGTGTCTAAAAAATGCATTGATTCCGAGCTCAACTCTGCCTTCACAGTAATCGAAGGGTGATGGGTATTCAAAATTGATTGGTAGGTTTGATGGTTGATTGGTCGGTCGGTCGGTCGGTCGGTCGGTCGGTTTGGTTGGTTGGTTGGTTGGTTGGTTGGTTGGTTGGTTGGTTGGTTGGTTGGTTTTGTGGTCAGGGTGAGAGTTAGGGTCGTTGGTGGGTTTGTTTGTTTGTTTTTAGTTAAGAATGATCTGGCGTTGACACAACGTCTCGCTATCTTGTGTAACATTCAGGCCCCTCCACACGGCTATCAGTTGTGACCCCCGTAGACATGGACACCAAACTGACATTGTCTGGCATTGTGCATGTTCTTGTTTCACACATATCCAGTAGACGGGCGGACAATACTGCCCTGCAAGGCCAACAGGCAGTAACTGCTTATTTGAAAAGTAAGCAGTTACTGCCTTTTGGCTTTGCCCTGCAGACTACTGATCTGCTCACCACCAGGTATATGATAAAGGGCAGGTGTAGACTGACTCTGGTCAAGGCGATCGCGTTCTTGATCGAGATGGCACGGATTTAAACACACGCACTCGGGTTACACGCTCACGTGAATTTCTGTCATTGCTATACCTCACAGACATGATTTTATTATTGATAATTCTGTGAAATTCAATAGCCTCCAATGTTTTCACCGATCTAGATAATACAATGAAGTGTGGGGGAGGAGGGCTTATATAACATTGATTTCACCGAGTGGCCATTCAAAGGGGTTTCCTGTGACGTCACTGCGTTTCACAGAATAGTGCAGCTACTGATTAATCTGATACAAGCCGTTTACTTGAAAAGTAAGCAGTGACCGGTTTTTTTCAGATCAGTAGCTCTATTTTGGGCTCCAATTTTTCAATCTTTGACTGGGCGACTTGAAAATTAAACAAAATCCTGACATTTATTTGTTTAGGGTCCGGAAAATAAAATTATCATTTTAATTCAATTATTATACCAATGGAAACTCATTGAAAATCCTTTGAATGGGAAGCTTCTAATCTGGTTTGAAAAAAGTATTTTTTTTACTTGGTGTTTAGTAAATTCTGATTTGATTTTAAACCTGAAATGAATGTAATATACCAATATGCTTCAAAACTATTAAAACATGTAATATTTACAATAACTTCTAGTAGAGATAGGCAGCTGCACATCTCAGGACAATGACCCAACATTAAACCAACGTTGAGTGAATTTTTCACGCTTGTCGCTCCACACAGCATATTTTACATACAAGTCATTAAACAGGTACAAAGTTTTAAACAGAGAGGCCTACTCCATCAGAACAAACACTTTCGGGGCTTTCATTTGACATATTACACTTGGGTGTTTCAGAGAACTAAATAACAATGAGAGAAAACAACTTGCTAGCTGTTAAAACTGCAGGTCTTGCAGGTTTCACAAGGTTTCTCAAGAACTCGACTCTTACCTCGTCTGAGGATTGGAGAACAATTCTGCTATACATGATTAACAGAACAAAATAGTAAAATCAATAAAAAAAAGAATAAAAAAAAGGTAATATACTATATAACAGGTAATCTAATTACACAAAAAACATAGGTGGCTAGACACGGACTTACATGTAAAGATAGATAAATAAATAAATAAATATAATAACTATATGATGAGATGCAATTATATTCGAGAATAAAAACATATAAAGAAGTTGGTTTGAAAAGGTATAAATAATAAATCGAATAAATCTATCGTGGTACACAATTATATTCGGGAATAACAACATATAATGAGGTTGGTTGTAAAAGGTAATTATTATATTATGAAAAAGCACAAATCGCACTAGAACTTTGACACCCCGGGGTCGGGAGGAGGGGGTCCAGAGGTGTGGTCCATTATATGATGATGTGTCGTCACTGACAGTAAGTATACCCCCTGTACCCCCACATCACAGGCCCGCTCATGTGCCCCTGGGGGCGAGGCAAAATTCGGCCAGCACCCACAAAACATTGCCTCAGCGTTGGGCCATCGTCTGCCGACGATGGCCCAGCGCTGAGACAATGTCTTGTGACCGGCAGTTTTTTCCGGATGACTCAATCGGTTGAAAAAACCACCCGCAATGACCGCATTAGCATTAGCATATGACCACCTGGGAATTATGAGAGAGACTGATTGAGTGGTGGGCAGGGTGGTTATTACAAAATCAAGTCAAGTCAAGTCGTGCTAGATTCAGATGATCAAGAAAAAATGACTTCATATTTAACTTTCATAGCTGTATAACGTAATACGTTCTTGGAGCGAATAAAGTTATATTAGTCGTGGCCAATGGAGTATGTAAACTGTTCGTGGAAAACTGATAGTGTGCAGTTATTCATTTCGAATTTGCTTAAAATGTGCATTTTCTCAATGTACCTTGGTTGCATGTTGGCTGTGTTACAAAGGAATGTAGTCTGTGTGCGTTTTTCAAATAGTAATGATTTTAGTGTCTTAATTTTATTGACTTGGACTGACCAATGTACCGAAATTAAGTTTGAGTTTGATGATTCTTAGATTTGAAAATTTCACTAGGATACCCCAATTCCACGACGTCGTTATTCAACTTTTTATTATTATTATTATTAAATTCAACTCATTCTTTGACACTTCAAAAATACCAAAGATAATATCAACTTTAAAGCTGATTAGTCGTAACAATCAAAACGAAACATGGTTGGTATTATCATTATGTGACCTCAAATAAATTACAAAAAGTGAAAAAAACGGCGGAAACTAATATAAGGCTTTAATACCACGTATAAACATTACCTTTATTGTAATATCTCCTTTCAATTTCTAATACAAAGAAAATAAGTAGACATGATTATTATACATATTTGCTGACGCTATAACCGTATTTGACTGATATTATTGCACATTTTATTCAGGATTGCACGCAATATTATGTTTTCATATCTCAGTATCACAGTTATGCCATGATATTTATAAATATTTCCAATCTAAGGAACTTTAAAACTGGTATATCAGTTAAATCAAAACAGAATAATGTTATTATCCGAATATTTTTAACGTCAAATAAAAACTTACGAATGTATAAACTATGGATCGTGTGTATAAATGAAGGACTTAGTAGTAAGGTTTTTTATATTACAACATAAAACAATAATTTACAATGGGGGGCACATTTTTAGAAATTTCGATCACTATTTTTTGTGAGAAAAAGGATAATTCTTTCAAAATGGTTCCAGAAAAAGCGTCGTCGGTAACCATAAATAGTAGGTCTTCTGCGAAAAATGCCAACCACATCAATCACATGTGATAGACTTATGTAAGCACACAGAAACACCACACAATGATACACCACAGTAATCGGACTATAACAGCTATATAGAAGTACAATAGTGAGCAAACCATTCCAAGAACCTGTGACGCAACAACACTCAAGGGCAAGAGGTACGAGACAACAATCTCTGCGGTGACCAAATCACTAGGATGTCTCACCGCACTCATCTGGATAGGGGATTGGCGGAGATATAGGTTAACCTCCCAGCAAACACGAGACGTTGACCCAATGTCGTTTCAATGTTGGACCAGCGTCGCAGACGATGGTCCAACGTTGAAACTACATTGGGTTAACGTCTCGTGTTTGCTGGGCTAGTCCTTTCTGCTAGTGACGTATGAGTCATATGACATAATGAATATCTAATGACACTACCTGGTAAAGTTAACAGCTTCGATATGCATCGTGACACTAAAACTAGCGTAATAAGTCTTTTTTGCATCATGACCACACTTCTTTATCTTTTCGTAGTGGTAATTGATTATTAAAAATGAAGGGGCCATGGGAATATCAAAACATTTTATAATTATGAGAAATCTTCCAAAAACCGATTTAGTTTTTTGCGATCCCCCAAAATAACCAGGAAAACTTTGGTCATTTGGCTTCATTCTGACGATTTTAAACTTTTTTTAATAAAAATCGGTATTTTTCATTCACTGTGAGGTGAGGATTGCGATATATATATTATCGGTGAATGAAAAATACCGATAATATGAATGAGAAATGAAAGTATATACCAAACATTGCGGGTATATAAAGGTTATAGTCAGTGCACATTTCTCTGGGCTATGGCCTGGATCAGTGGTCATAGTGGCCCAGATTACGTGACTAAAACTAATGGTATGTCCTCATTCAATATTGCTCACCGCAGTTACCATTCGATAAGACTGCCTGTCCTTTAGGAAAAACCCGGAAACGTTTTTGTGTTTTGTGTCTCGTATGGTAATATGTGGTTTATGTAAGCTCGTGCATGACTCATAAGCCAAAAATCAAATTGTCAATGACAAAAAAGTTATGATTATTTTTTTGAGCGAGAAACACCTTGTACCTATCATAGCGAAAAGCAACGGAAATAAACAACATGCGAAACATTGTTTTCTATAGGGCATTGAATCTAGTCGTGGGGTATGTTGTTGTTGTTGTTGTATTTGTTTATTATAGTGACATAGTACAAACATATGGTACAAACAGGAAATAAAGTATATTAAATTGGTACCCAGCCCTCAAGGGCTTATTAGTCACTTTGAATTGTACTGCATAACATAAATAATAGTAGCATAATATTAATTAAAAAAATATTTTGAAAATAATAAAAATAAAATACATTGCTATATATATAAGGGCCTAACTAGGCTAATTGAACATAACACTTTGACGTATACTCCATGCCTGTTCATATCAACGAAATCGATTGTTAAATGAATAAACTATTTTGACATAAGTATTTTGAGCTGTTCATTAGGGGTTAATAAAGTAAAGTTGGTTGGATAGATAGACGATATATGCAAGTATAATTCCGTTCTCATTGTTTTATATAAGGTGCATTGACATACAAAGTGGGATTCGTCTTCTATGTGGTTTGAATTACAGAGGCAGCATAATCGTTGATCTACTGGTATGTATGGCAATAAACGAGAATTATCTGTATTCACACGTGAAATATGTCTTGTTACCGTTAATAATTTGTACATGTATCTTTGTTTAACATAAATATTCGTCTACAAAATTAGAAGCACAGCGATGTTTGCCCACACAGATTCAGTGTTTGGCAAGCGTCGTAGTCGATGGGCCAACATTAAAGTAGGTGGGTCGTCATTATACGGTTAGTACACATTGTGGGCCCACCCGTATGCGCAGCATGGTCATCGTCCAGAGGATTGGGGTCCTCCACAATGTAAATATTATGTTTCAGTGAACCAAAACGACTCAACTGCTGCTTTAAGCCAGTAATGGGTCAATATCACAAGAACCGAATAGGACAGAACATAAAGTGTACATAAAATTATGACATAACGCGAATGCCGTCCTGAAATAGACGTGTAACTATGTCTTTTACTTTTTTAACGATATTGAATATTACGTAAGGTCAATATATGATAATACTAAAAGTAGTGGATCAAGAAATACGTGTTTTTCTTATTTACAGTTTTTCTCATCTAAATAATTAAACTTTTAAAAATTGACTTACAAATGTAATTATTCAAGTTTATGGATTTAGAGTAGATTTACAGAAACTTCTTTGCATTAATTTCAAGACAAAAATAAGTCAAGACAAAGATGCAAGGAATGACCCGGTGTGTCTACGACGCTGGCCCAACAATGAAACGACACTGGGCCAGCGTCTTGAGTTTGCTGGGAAAGTCGTCACCACAAACTGACATATATAATAGAAGAAGAATTATGTGAATGTATGCCACAGCTGGTCACTGTATGATGGCCTAAATATAACAATACCTGATTGATAGCGTGGAACTCTTTGTCCGTCAATACCACATGTTGTACCTTACTTTACAATCAAACTAATAAAGTGCTCGGGAACACGAGATATGATTACGAAATGCCTAGAACATCCTTAATAAACAAAACGTTCAAATTGCCATATTCTTTTTTTCACAACAACAACTCAATACCAATATAATCTTAGGATTCACAATACTAACCTATCAGTCCAGACAATCTTACAATTCACTATTCATCAAGTTGGTATATTAAGCGGTCCTACAGCGGTCGTAGATATAGTTTGTTTCTCTACAAAAATTAACGCCGACCTAAAGAACCATGTATCGATATAGCGGAAAAAGGTAGAACCCTCAGAGAAAAACGACACCATAGGCCTATGTCTCACTAAAAATAATTAAAACTATGAGATTTTCATAAAATATTTAGTATAATAACACTTGCATTTTACTTCTAATTCATTTGTGATACACTAAGCAAAACATATTGATTGATGTCATGTGTATATTATGTTATCACTTATCCCAGTAAACGCAAAACATTTGTATAACATTTATATAATGTTGGGCCAACGTCTTAGACGTTGGCCCAACATTGTATAAATGTTATGCAAATGTTTTGTGCCTACTAGGATTGGTGTATTTATACTGAGAGAGAGAATATTTTTATAACACCCCCCCCCCCTTAGAGCTGAGAGGGTGTGCATCAGTCACTCTGTGGAGTGGCATCTTCACTTTTTAGCCAATTGAGAAACAGATAAATCCAGATAAACCCTTTCAACCCTAAAAGTGGTGATGTGTTCGCCAGTCCAAATAAGACAGAGTACTTTACGGGTTAATCTATCATAATGATTACACAATGAAGGCATAAAGTAAACTTGTGTAGACCGCCATAGAAAACCAAAATACTGTATCTGCTTACTTTGCGAGTGAGCAGCTACTGGCTTTTGACTTTGCAGATGAGTACATTTCTGTGCATAGCAGTAACTGCTCACTTTTAAAGTAAGCTGTTATTGCCTTTTCGTGTTCTAGATCAGTGTATAGGTATGTTATTGATAAGTGATATATATTTGTGGCTTACGTGACGTTACATATTGGATGGTCAGTTACATATAAAATGTGTTAGACGTTCACCCGATGATGGTCCAATGTCGGGCCAGTGTCGCCCAGCTTTGGTTCAATGTCTCGTGTTTACCGAGATTCGGTTCCGAGAAAAGTGTGCGTGTCGCGAGCACTCGACCTCATTATCGACCTTTTGCTTGCAAAGGAGGGAATACATATAATCAATAATGTGAACAAGGCCTTTCTGTGGAAATGTATGTCCCTCGATTTGCTATAATAAAACTACAGTGAAGTAATAATTAACTAAATAAATGTTTTAATCGTATGCTTGCGCTATCTCGTTAATTTCTGGTATCATATCTAGTTAGTTTGCCTTTTTCAAGTACGGAAAGTGAATGAATACCATAATTATCCCATTTTCAAGTACGGAAAATGAATGGATACCATGATGAATCACCCACATTGATATAATTAGGTAGGCCTATCTGTCATTATAAACGGCGATCATTATTAGTGACCGATCTACTATACATATAATTATTTAAACTACTTGGTGTGTCAGATTCGATCATGCTAATGTGGTATTGACATGATTAATTTAATCAGATTTTCTATATTGTGTACTTAATTAAAACCCTCTTATGATCACATCACCAGATGACTAGAAGAGTTCACCATGTGTTGGACAACCTCGATTATGTGCGGGGGTATCACCTGTGAATCATGACACCCTACCACCCCCTAAAACAAAAACATCCCATGTAAAACAAGACGATGACTTATCCGTAGTACTCCTTAGTGCCAGGAGTGTCAAAACCGTAAAGCAATCTGTGAACAAAGTTAGATATCTCTAAAACCTTGTATATATAATAGTGCAGATTGTGACGTTTTAGCCATAACAGAGACATGGCTTACATCCAATGTCTCAAACAGTGAACTGATACCACCAGGGTATACTATACACAGGATGGACAGACCTGGTGACAAAATAGGAGGCGGAGTCCTGATTGCTGTTAAGAATTCACTGTCATCATCAACTTGTGAAACACCAGTGACAGACGAAATCCTGGCAGTTAACGTCACACTTAACCAGAACTGTAACATAACTTTTATTTGTATATATAAACCGCCGAATGCAAATAAGTATCTATTTAACAAAAATCTACAAGCTGTTTACTCATCTGCAACAAAAAAAACTCTATGTTTACTAGGTGACTTTAAGTTCTCCCATATTAGATGGAAAAAACGACGGAATGAGTGAATCTAAATCATACGATAACACTATATTTTGTGAGACTCTTGAAGATTTATTTTTCCAACAAATGAATAGTTTACGGTCAACACGCCATGGAAATATTTTAGACCTTATTCTAACAACGACGACGAGTTCAGAACTGTTCAGAAATGTAGGATTTTAAATTTCAACCTGCCTATCCCGTCAAAGCCCAAGCGCTTGTGTACCACACGTTGTAGTTACAATTATCAGAATGCAAATTGGTCTGACATGAAAATGAAAATCAACACTTCTAACCTAGAAGATAGAGTAATTGAAGCCACGAATATTGATGAAGCTTTGTCTATATGGATGAATACTTTAAGTAAATCAAACGAAGATTACGTTCCTAAAGTAAGAGTTAATAATTCAAAATCAGTCACGTGGCTCGATAAAGAATGCGCTAAATTACGAAATAAAAGGAATCGTTTAAATGAAAGAGCACCAAATTCTGACAACATAGAACACTTAAACACATATAAGAAAACTGGAAATAAAATGAAGTATACATTACGCAGAAAGCACGAAGACATCAATAATCTTGGTGAACTCACGAATAAAAATCCTAAAAGATTTTGGTCATACATAAAATCCAGCAAAAAATGTAATGCCATTCCTGATTTGATGCATTTAATGGTACGACTGGTGAGACAAACCAGGATATTGCTAATATGTTCAATAGCTTTTTCCTGACTATCTTCAGCAAGAGAGATATAAATAATAAATTTCCAGACGTAGAAAAATGAAAGTTGCCCTTTTTAGGAAATTTACAAATTATAATTGAAGAAATACACACTATCTTGAAATATTTGGATAAAAACAAATATTCTGGTCCAGACGAAATTCCCCCCATCGTTCTAAGTCAGTGCGCAAAGTCTCTTGCACCATCACTGTATGCTTTAAAAAACAAATCATTAGAATGAGGTCATTTTCCTGAAAACTGGCGCAACGCAAATATGTGTCCCATTTATAAATCAGGTGACATATCTGACATAACTAACTATAGAACAATTTCGTTATTGTCTGTGTCAAGTAAAGAAGCCGAACGTTGTATCTTCAACAGAATATATCTATTATTACATGACCAAATATATACTCTACAGCAGTCACTCAATTGCTACAGGTGCTACACGATATTGAAAAATCTGTCATTAAAGGAGAACATTAAAGGAGAACAAGTTTCGACATATATAGTAATATGTTCAAATGGCTAAATACATATCTCACAAACAGACAGCAACGTGTAGTCCTCAGGGCTGCAAGTGTTACCGTAGAAAAACCAAAGTTCAAAATTGTCAAGATCTATCAGTCAATCATATCAACATCAACCTTTCAAATATACTATGAATGATGTCACCATTAGTACTGCAAATGATACATCACAGAAAACGCTAGAAAGTTAACAGGTTTAAAGAAAAGAAAAGGACTGTAGGTCACTAAGCACCTGTAAATGTCTTTGTAAATTTATTGTTATGCCACAGCTTGAATATGCTACACGAGTATGGAACTCCCTTTCGAAATCTCAGATACAGACATTGGAAAGAGTTAGAGATATTATACTAAACTTATGTTCGGTTATGAATACCCACTTACCTACCCAGATCGCCTCGATAGACTAAATTTGCTTCCTTTATCATACAGATGAGACATTTCAGAACTGTGTCAGTTATACAAATTTATTCCTTGCTCATTAGCTCCAGACAGTATACATTTTAGAAATGACCAGAGATGTACTAGAGAACTGTACAATCTGAATCATCACATTTTCCAATACCACGATGTAAAAATGAGCAATCTAGAAAAGTTGTTTGAAGTTGGAACAAGCTTCCCGAAAGTGTTAAAAATGCAAGCATATTACTTGGTTTCAAGAAAAGCCTAATTATATATTTTAACGATATTTTATAATTTAATTTTAATGTAAACGACACCTGCACATGGGTTCATGTTTGTAAGGGTGCAATATGCAGACAATGTTAGTAATGTCAAACTAACAGGGGTGGAATTACTGGGTATATATACTGCCTATCCCACTTCCTACCATGCACAATTATTATACACACAAATACTTGTTATACTTTTATGCAATTTTTTGACAATTATATATTATATGTGGTACAATGATTTGTATTTGCGTTGATCAATCGGCTTGTCAAATACAAGAGAGGGGGTATTGCTTGTCAATGACGAGTGTGAGCGGCTTGTTTCCAATGGCCATCAAGCAAGAGGTACAGGGATCATATCCCTTGAAGAGCACAACGTTTTTGTCCTTACGCATAATCAATCAATCAATCAATCAATCAATCAATCAATTAATCAATCAATCAATCAATCAATCAATCAATCAATCAATCGATCAATCAATCAATCAATCAATCAATCAATCAATCAATCAATCAATCAATCAATCAATCAATCAATCAATCAATCAATCAATCAATCAATCAATCAATCAATCAATTGATCAATCAATCAATCAATCAATCAATCAATCAATCAATCAATCAATCAATCAATCAATCAATCAATCAATCAATCAATCAATCAAGTTTATTGCACGATTGATAACAAGTGATATATCAATTACACATCAGAGTATGTTTAGCAATACAAACATACATTGTCACATTGAGAATTACAATGATCAGGTCCGCATGGGGTTGTATGCTTCTTGTCTTAATAATGCAACAGACAACTCAAAAAAGAAAGTACTGTGCTAGACCTAACAGACAATGATTACACCCAAGAGATTCTCGGGGACAATGGTGAAATTATGTTGTCGAAAAAGGCACTAGGAACCGCGAGCTAGCATTCATGAACACAAAAGAATGAACGTGTAATTAATAAAACGACGCTGTCCGAGACCACTGACATATCATTAATGTCAATTGATCGCTGGAGGTGACCCAGGAATTAGCTCACAGTCATGCGAAGCTTAAAAGCAATAACTTTTCACTTTAAAAGTAAGCGGTTACTGTATTTTGGCGTTGCACGGCATCATTGTAAAGCGACAGTCGAGACACCCACGGCGCTAATATCTCACACAAACTGTTTCAGCACTGAACCACAATTTGAAACATTATGCGCTATTATTTAGTCAAATTATTAACCATGACTTTTGAGTTCTGCGTAACTATTACGTGTCTGACGCATTTACTTTTTCTAGGAAAACGGGGATGCCCCACAAACAGCAGCTCAGGTAATTGGACCGGGTATTATAGACATACATGTATATGGTGTACCCCCCTCCCCACTGCAGCAGGATATCTGCGCGCGCAACAGGAACTATTCCTGTCGTGCTGTAGGTCTACAATCTTTTAATACAACAGTTTGCTGTAAGAGACGGGTACAACGGTTAGCAAAAAATACACAGTTTTTATTTGATTAAAACTATTCCAAACATACGTCTTACTACTGGCTCTACCACCACCACCACCACCATCACCACCACCATCACCATTGTCACCACTACCACCACCACCACCAACACCATCACCATACCACCACCACCACCAACACCACTAACACCAACACCACTACCACCACCAACACCAAAACCACTTCTACCACCAACACCAACACCATCAACATAAAACCACCACACCACCACACCACCACCACCATCACACCACCACCACCACCACCAACAACAACAACAACAATAGCAACAACAACAACACCACCACCAGCACATACTGTACTGACTCGATTTGTATGCTGGGCATTTCGAATAAGTTGTACAGTTTGTGTGACAAACGCATTTTTACATACCATCCCGAATTGGGTGGGATACGCAAGAAGCGAACTGCGATATAGACGACACGAATCGAGAAACATACGCCCATTTCTGCTTCTCTGGTCAACTTGTCTGCCATATTTCATTGTAATCAGAAAATGCGGTGAGGAATGGCTGATTCGGCGATGTTTATACGCGAATGTTGATCGTAGCGTGCGTATCGCCATTGAAGGTACGGCAAATTCATGTGTAAGGCATGGATATGTAATGATGCGGGAGTACTTTCGTAAGGTACGGCAGCGGTTCGGATGCCAGTCGGCAAGTACGTATCTCCTGCACCGAACCGCGACGAATGGCTGATTCGTAGAGAAAAAGTAAACTTATACGTATGGTTCGGCATGTTTCGGGATTTGTTTTCATTCAGATCGTGCTCCCCATTCCTCGCGATGTCGGGCTTGGTTAGACAGCCCCTTTAACCTGGTAATATATAGGTTATGAGCCTTAATATACGTTGATATAGTATCTATATAATTATGTTGATGCAAATTACCACGCAGATTTAATAAAGATATAATATAAAAGTGATGAATACCTCCTTATCAGATAACGCTACCACATATACAAGCCTTCTAGCATATGCTGGACAAACCGGAAAATAATATCTTATCAAAGTCAAAGACGAAACCCCAGCTATGTTACTGTGCAAAGCCAAAAGGCAGTAACTGCTTACGCTTCAAGTAAGTAGTTACTTTTTTGGCTTTGCAGAACATTATGCTGGACATTTTGGTGATCGAGATGCTGAGATACAAGACAAGGTCAACACTAATGTAGTGAAAAGCCGAAAGGCAGTAACTGCAGTAAGCAGGTACTGCTATTTGGCCTTGCAAATCAATACAGTTGTGGGTCATGCCGACCAAATAAATCAATACTTATTATATCTATCGACCAGGATTAATACCGCGAAATCAATCAAATCGATCTGTCACGCTCGCCATGCCAACAATTGAAGTGAAGATAATCCAAAGTGTGATTTAGTGTTTAGTTTGCAAAGGTCACGTAAGCTGAATTTCAATAAACCGTTTAACCGTCAAATTACTTGATTGGGATTTTATATCACTGGAAATTGTGTCTCGCTGAAGCGATCCAAAACTTCGCCCCAAGTCTCTAATGAGTGACGATTGTACAACGATTTTAAAATCTTGTTGATTGATGTCACGTTTTATCTTTACCATATTCAAAAGCTGGAATTTAATGTGCTAATAAAAAAATTAAAAATATACTATAATCGGGACCACTCCTATGTAGAATCTGTTCAGGTATATTACCAACAAATCTTTCAATTGAACCAGTTAATTGTATTAGATTTTGACGTGGAACAAAAGCCCCACACCCTGAATATTCAAATATTGCGTACAGAAATGTATGCAATTTATTATTGGCAAAATTATTTTACATTCATAACATACAGATCTTATTTCACAGATCTTATTCACACATACAGTTTTATTACGCGACACTTTGCGACAAATATATCCACTAATATATACAAGAATATTCTCCCCCTCAATGGAAATACACATATGTTGCGTGAATGATTTCAGCATTGAATAAGCTGTGACAGAATCGCTCAGATCAAGTGAATCAGCAATAGCAGTAACATGCTTCATATCAGCAAAAGATTACTGTTTAGGTATATTCCGAATGATAGACATGACAAATGATCCGTGTCGTTAGACTATGTATAGTATTATTATGTTTTCATTTGTTCTTATCTTGTTTTTCTTTGCCCTTATCTACCCTTGCACACATCGTCACCTGCCAGCAAATACGAGACGACGAACCAATGCTGCGGTAGATGTTGATATTAAATCACGTATGTTAACATTTTGGGCAAGATTATGTACTGGTGAAAAACACAAGATCTCAAATACGATCTACTATTTATTATATATATTAGATGAAAAAAATATATTTAAGTCTGAATGGGTGGAAACTGTTAAGACAACGCTGAACAATCGCGGATTTTCTGGATTATGGTTGAATCAATCATTGCCTTGTTCTATCGAAGTATTCAAACATTCAGTGAAGATAAGATTAAAAGATCAGTTTATTCAAAAATGGCACGAAATTATATCACAAGGAGGAAAATGTACAGTTTATCGTAATATTAAAACATCGTTTGGCTTCGAAAGTTATTTAAATGAATTACCAGACCTACTCAGGAAATATTTCACAAAATTTAGATGTCGAAATCATCGCTTACCCATAGAAGCCGGTGTTCGGTCACAAGTCCTTCGTGATATGCGTATATGCCAGTTTTGTGAAACAGATATTGGTGATGAATTTCATTATTTACTTTGTTGTCCTAATTTTAAAGAAGAACGTAAACATTTTATCAATTCAAAATATTGGGTAAGACCTTCAACCTTCTACCTACATAAACTTTTTAAACAGACTAAGGGTGAAAACCTTAAAAAGCTGGCTATGTTTGTGAAAATAATAATATGTAAATTTTAATATTGCAAAATGTGAATATTGTATATACTATGTCATGTGCCTTCCTGGCAACTCTGTCTTGTCTTCTACTAAAGAGGACCATCAGAATAAATTACTTGTTACTTGTTACTTGTTACTTGGTAATGCTGGCCAGCATTACAAACGCTGGCCTGGCATTACCCCATGAGTGGGTCAACATCTCTTGCTGCCTGGGCGTCACCTGTTGCTTGTAAACAATGAATATGCATACTTACGTATACTGGCGCAGCAACCCCTGAAGTACCAAGGGAAGGTGATAATTAAAAAGTATTGAAAACGAACCACCAAATTATTGGATAAGAAATGGAAGTAAACCTCCGACAATACTTTTTTTGTCATTTTTATGATATAAAATATGTATTGTTTTTAATAGGATCAATGTCATAATTACTCTTCGTAATATGGTAAAACCATACTTGATAGAGTAGAAAAGCATTAGTTCCAACCCCCAACATTAGGGGACAGCACTGAGAGCGGTTTCACGTTTTCGGGAGAGTCGACCATCTTATTGTACTTGGTCTTTAGAACTACGATGAAAATTTACTTTCAGGTTTTACAAGGGACAATAAATAAACAAAAATGTCCGGAATAATAAAGTAAAGGTGATAAATAGCTGATGTATAGATATTGAGTAAAGTTTTAAATTCAGAATCTAATTACCAGCATAAACTATCAGTCGCGTGTGAAAGATCCAGATGAGATTATGTAACTCTATTCAAAGTTCACAGAAACAATAGAGTAATGTAAGAACATCTAAGCGGTGATAACAAAGAAATAGATTGCAAGTAGATCAATCGCCTTCGCTGTTTTCATTTGATATTAAGTGTCATTTAGACGAGAATGCTTAGCGTCACAGAATGTTTATGTCATTTGACACCACATTCATTTGAGAATAGTAAAAATATGAAGAAATAGACAAAATAGGCAAATCATTATGAGTGATATTTACCCACTTAGCCCTTACAGCGCGGGGATAGACTTTAGTCGTCAGAATCTGACGCCTGTAGACGTCAGATTCTGACGACTAAAGTCTATCCCCGCGCTGTAAGAGTAAAAATATTTTTAATGGCCGTAGACCCATAACATATGTATTCAAATAAATGGGAAAGAGCTAACTGAGACAGTTACGATGATTTCAAATTGAAAGAAACCCTTTGGCCTTCAAGGTTTTCATTAAGGAATTCAGAGCTTTAAGGGTTAGAGTTGTGGTTTCCGGTAGCGAGACACAACTTCCAGAATGAATAACTTAAACTGGCGCTCAAAAGGTTAATAGATGTGCAGGAACAGATTTAAAATAAAAATGTCAAGGAGTGACGCAGCAAACACAGAGCATTAATTCTGAGTTAGTTGAATGTTGGTCAACCGCCTGCTACGCTGGCCCATCATTCAATTTACATTGGATTAATGTGCAGTATTTGCTGGAATGCACTTGGTAATTTGTCTGCAGGACAACATTTCTTAAATTTCATGTTTCTGGTAAAATCAAGAGAAAAATGATGATTAAAAAGGCAGGTAAATCTCTAAACAATAAAGCGCAGGTAAACTCGCCACATGTATCAAAACTCGGACGGGGACAGGAATAATTAAATATGAAAAAAGTGCATTCTGGTCAACTCTAATTTGACATCAGTTTTGCAAATGTCCTGCAATTTCGTAATTAATATATAATTGAAACTGCTGCCATAATGAATAATGGTCATATCGCTACATAATAATCGTACACTGCTCTTATTAATTTGCCGCAATTAATTAATTAGCAAAAATGTCAAAAACCGGCGAGATTGGATGAAGATAACATGATAAAAATATGACATATTACTTTTACCTTTGCGTTCTGCTGAGTGGGGGAGTGAAAACATTCTCATAATTGGGTCGGCGTCCGAGATGATGGGCAACATTGAGCCAGCATTGCCTAGCAGTTACGTATTCCAGATGGATTATTTTCGCCGTCAATCCGCGTAGAAACAGACAGCCGCTCTGCAGTTACAGTTACAGCACGACGACAGCCCCGCGTTGGTGTCTCACAATAGCTCCGCAATGTAGAACCAATGCCTGACCAACACTTGGAATGACACGACGGATATATTACATATATTGAATGCTTCACACACCAATGCTATATAGTTCGGTAATTGCAGTCTGATTGACTGGAATATTAACACAAAAATCCATTCGATGACGAGGCCGACAGCGGCCCGCTAGTAATTAACAATGATCAAAACTAGAGATTGCCCATTAGATTGGTAGCCTATATACATAGAATGTCGGCTCATATCTTATGTTAATTGCTCGCTTTATTGATGTTAAATACGCCATCGTTATGAGCGTAGATGAATCAAAAGTGTGTTCATATAATTTAATGACATGTATGTGGTTTATACAAGTAACTATTTCAGAGAGTTGATAAAAGCTGCAGCTGTGAATAAAAGGGACTATTTCAGAGATTTTTTTATAGAATTTTGCAGCCCAGAGTTAAAAACATTATGGTATATAATAATTATTGATAGGCCTATAATTGATAGCGTGTGACCTCTGAGATAAGCAGTCCTCTCTACCACTCCCGCTAGTAATTGTCTGTTGTGCAGGAGCTCTCGCACGTGTTTATCCAGGGCTACACTCAGCATCAGCTTTGGTGGAACTCATCCCTTGCTCTGGTATTCAGATTTCATAGAAACAAAATGTTTCTTTCCCGCCCACTCGAAAAGATTCAGTGGGAAGTTTCCGTGACCGAGATGTAGCGTGCGTTCTCGACCTCAGACCATCAGGGCTCGAATTCTGAATCCTGTGCCTGAAGCTCAGTGTCATCTGATTCATCCCACCATCCATCATTGATTCATTGATTGATTCATTGATTCATTGATTCCTTGATTCATTGATTCATTGATTCATTTATTGATTGATTCATTCATTCATTGATTCATTCATTCATTCATTTATTCATTCATTCATCCATTCATTCATTCATTCATTCATTCATTCATTCATTCATTCATTCATTCTTTCATTCATTTATTCATTCATTCATTCATTCATTCATTCATTCATTCATTCATTCCCTTCCTTCTTTTTTTCCGTCCTTTCTTCCTTTCTTCCTTTCTTCCTTTTTTCTTTTCTTCCTTCCTTCCTTCCATCCTTTCTTCATTCATTCACTCATTTATTCATTCATTCATTCATTCATTCATTCATTCACTGTTTTTACTCTGCTCAATGGCACAACGACTGATGCATACTGGAGGCAAAGGTGAGAGGAAACGTCGGTGACTTCTAAGTTGTGTCCAAGATTGATAACCAGCCAAACACGAAGTGTTGAGCAGCGTATGGAGCGTACTGGGTCTATAATTCCCCCCCCCCTTTAATCAGAATCCAGATATTTCAGCCCTATACTCATCGGTATTCACCTGGAGATAATTGTGGGGCAATTCACATCTCAACGTGAATAAAAATGGCCCGATTTGTATTAAATCGTCCCCTTGGATATGAAAGGGTTTATCTGCCACTTTACAAAGTGGCAGATACACCCTTTTATATCCAAGAGGACGGAATAAGCAATTATAATATCTCAAATGAGTACTCTGAATGAACTTTTTGTGATGAATTATAACATTTTTTGGTCAGTGAATCTTAGAATTTTAGTGGAAATGTGCCATGTGTGGAGGGAGGTTAAACGGCTGCCATGTCGGTCAGTCTCGATCAGCCCCAGTGTTGCCGAACAAGCGAAGAGCAAGCAGGTCTGATAGCCTAGATGGGATAAATCGCCAGTGGCGATGACCTTGTTAGTCTGCATTGAAACCACATCAATTATATGTGAGTCGCAGGCCTGCAGACGTCCGCCAGAGGTCTTACAATGAAAATCACGGGATTCATTATATATAGATCCACCGAAATCTCAATCTGTATGGATCCATTCTGATTCGGCAGTTTTTGTGAGTCACTGTCTGTTGTCGGGATAAGTGTGTGTGTGTGTGTGTGGAGGGGGGGGGGGGGGGTGATTCGACGAAAAGAAAAAAGGAATATTATATGTTACTGGAAAAGTCAGGAATTCAAAAATTATGATGTTTCGTAATCTAGACGGTTCCGCGAATGCGTGAGCGGGATATATCGACCCAATGCTGGTTTAATGTTGGACCAGCGTCGCAGACGCTGGCCCAACATTAACCCAGCATTGGGTCAGCGTCTCTTGTTCGCTGGGTCTTTTCTTTAACGGACACGGCTAACTATGGCGTGATGGCCAAATTCTAGCCGAGGGGAAGAACGGGAAAGTCGGGCTATCGGGTTACAATGGCACGGAAAATTAGTCAGTCAAACAGGCAGTCCTGCAGAATGGAGTATCATTTGGTCTGTCTGCGGCCACACGATTATGTTGTTGGCAACCCGATTCTTTGGGCCGATGATAGACGCTGCCCGGGGGGAGAGAGGAGCAAAATAACCAGACGAACACGGATCCGAGCACGGATTCAAATTTGAAAAACGACAACATCTGCTCTGCCGTGTACAGCTAAAACGCAGCAACTGATTACCTTTCTAGTAATCGGTTACTGTGTTAGTTGCCCAGTGTTCACAGCGTGCACTAACCCTCACAACGCTGAAATATTTTGTATAAACCATGGAGACCAAAGGGTTTTTTTCAATTCAAAATCATCATAAATGTCTTAGTTAGCTCTTTCTGGTTCATTTGAATACCTATGGTATGGGTCTACGACCATTGGAAATATTTTAATTTTTTCAGTGCGGGGATCGTCTTTATACGTCAGAATCTGACGTCTTTATACGTCAGATTCTGACGTATAACGACGATCACCGCACAGAAAGGGTTAAAACCCAATTGAACACCAACAACCAATACCGTACATAACCAGCAATCGTCGCACTTATGCATCACAGAGCCTATTTTGAAAAAAATAAAAATGTATCATTCATCGCAATAAGCATGTTCTGTGCTTAGATTTGAGATATTGTTTTTAAATCAGGATAATCTTACTCCCATTGTTGAGGTACGAAATGCGACAGGAATGATTCCCGATGCTGGGTGAGTTAAACCCAGTAGAATATCTACCAATTGAACCTTTATATAAATTAACCGGTGTATTTGATGTAAATCACGATGTAAATAATTAGCCTATCGTGTGAAACCACAGTAACTTACTTGGCAAGTATTAGAAGTTAATGCCTTTTGTCTTCACACGTGTCAAGTGGTGGATAATTTGAATTTTTAAAAACATCTTCCCAGCAGACACGAGAGCTTCACCCAATGTCTGTTTAATGTTGGACCAGCGTCGCAGACAATGGTACAACGTTAAGGCGATATTGGGTGAATTTCTGATGTTTGCTGGGTTGTTTTTCTGTGCCTCACAACAATATCGGATAACAAAGCTGTATCATCACCCAGTCTGATCACTGGAATTCAACGTTCTCCACGCGACCCTGATACGAGGTACACGTTCGGGGCTGCGCCAAGACGTCATCTTGACAAAATTATGGATCGTACAGGAATCGTGACTCGTGATAGAATCTGGCCTCACCACACGTTTACGTCCCGTCCTTTGTGAGTTCTGAGCTTGTTGTCCTCAGCACAAACCTGGCTTGTAGTGACGCTCTTGCGCAGTCCAGTTTTCAGAACGTTCTTAGAACGTTTTTTCCTGGTGAGCTCGCGGTCCTGAGGTTGGTGTGGTAATATAACTATACTTAGACGTGAGAGAGACGTGTGAGACTCGTGCTCGAGATAATATCGACCCGATGCAAGCCGCGTAATCACCCCGTTTAAGGTTTTATTTCGAGCATGTTGAAAACGATCGGCGTATGGTGTCCTTAATACGAGCAAAGATCACCTTAACCCTTATAGCGCGAGGAGCGACTTTAGTCGTCACAATCTGACGTCTACAGACGTCAGATTCTGACGACTACAGTCGATCCCCGCACTGTAAGAGTAAACATATTTTTAATGATCGTAGACCCATAACATAGGTATTCAAATGAGACGTAAAGAGCTAACTAAGACATCTATGATGTTTTCAAATTGAAAAACCCTTTGGTTTCCATGTTTTGCACAACAATATTTCAGCGCTATAGGGGTTAATTAGAGCAGATTGTGTCTATACCTCGTCCAGTTTGCCCACTATTTTGGATAGTATGGGGATCTATCTGGCAGATCGTGACACAGTCATATTGGCTTAATAGACGATGAACTTAGTTTTACTTTGTTGAATCCCACACGTCTTGCCCACGTACCAGCCTCCAGCAAGAATACAACATCAGTCAACAATTATGGACCCAGCGCAGGCGCAAAGCTGGCTGAATAGAAGAGACTTTGGCCCAGCTTTGGTCTTACGTTATGGATCACGAGATGTACTGAAGGGACATTGTATCCATCTGTTATTTGTGATCTGCGCCTTGGGATACTTCACCGGATGATTATATAATACATGTGATCATTGTATGATTACTCTCGACATAAGTGCCATTATTACCGGTCAAACCCGACTGACCTTTACTGGATATGACCAGTCTGTCTGTCCCCTCAGGTCCACTCAGAATAACATTGTTCTATTTTGTAGACCTTCAGATCTTGTGAGATCTTGAACAAATCACCACCAGCGTATGTCTCATTCAGCAGATACATTTCTACAAAGTTATAGGGACTGCAAATCTCCGTGCCCATTCAAAAAAAGCAAAGTGGGAGTCTATGTGACGGTGCATCCTATAAAGTGTCGGTCCGATAATTTGTACTGAGGATGAATTTGGGGTAGCCTACGTCACCGAGACGTAGTAAGCTCGAATATCGAATCATTTGTCTGAGGGCAGTGTCATCTGATGCATCTCACCATTCATTCATTTATTCATTTATTCATGCATTCGTTCGTTTGTTCGTTCGTTCGTTCGTTCGTTCGTTCGTTCGTTCGTTCGTTCGTTCGTTCGTTCGTTCGTTCGTTCGTTCGCTCGTTCGCTCGTTCGTTCGTTCGTTCGTTCGTTCGTTCGCTCGTTCATTCATTCATTCATTCATTCATTCATTCATTCATTCATTCATTCATTCATTCATTCATTCATTTATTCATTCATTCATTCATTCATTCATTCATTCATTCATTTATTCATTCATTCATTTATTCATTCATTCATTCATTTATTCATTAACCATTTCATTCATTCATTCATTCATTCATTCATTCATTCATTCATTCATTCATTCATTCATTCATTCATTCACTTCTAATGTGAGCGGGTGTCTCTTATTTGACGGCATGGCGGTGTTGACGGAATACAGATTAAATAAATTTGAGTCAGAATGGTTAAATATGTAATAACTGGGAGCTAGGGTGGTTAAAATGTAATAACTGGGTTTTAGGGTGGTTAAATGTGTAATAACTGGCAATTAAGATGGGTAAATATGTGATAAGTGGGAGCCAAGATGGTAAAATATGTAATAACTGGGTGCTAGGATGGTAATATATGTGATAACTGGGAGCTAAGATAGTTAAATATGTAATAACTGGGTGCTAGGATGGTAATATATGTGATAACTGGGAGCTAAGATAATTAAATATGTAATAACTGCATGGGTGCTAGGATGGTTATATATGTAATAAATGGGTGCTTGGATGGTTAGATATGTAATAACTGGGTTTTAGGGTGGTTAATTGTGTAAACTGAGAGTTAAAGGCCCCATGTAGTCCCCAGACCTACTCTGTCGATGCGGGCATATTGAAATGAATAGAAATACAGTTCAGCTCATGTACAAATGCAAGAAACATGAAACACATACCCGATGCAGTCTCAATGTTAATTCAGATTCAATAATGGGCGGTTTTTGTGTGTGAAGTCATGAGTTGTAAGATCCGCCCAGCCCAGAAAATGTGCACATACTCAGCTATTATTTTTTAAAATAACTGATAATTATTGCACTAAAATAATATGCTAAGTTTTGATATATACTTTAATTATATTGATGAACTGAAATCACTTCACCTGGCCTTTAATATGGTTAAATATGTAATAAGTGGGAGCCAAGATGGTAAAATATGTAATAACTGGGTGCTAGGATGGTAATATATGTGATAACTTGGAGCAAAGATGGTTAAGTATGTAATAACTGGGTGCTAAGATGTTAATATATGTGATAACTGGGAGCAAAGATAGTTAAATATGTAATAACTGGGAGCTAAGATGGTAATATATGTGATAACTGGGAGCAAAGATGGTTAAATATGTAACAACTGGGTGCTAAGATGGTAATATATGTGATAACTTGGAGCAAAGATGGTTAAATATGTAATAACTGGGTGCTAAGATGTTAATGTATGTGATAACTTGGAGCAAAGATGGTTAAATATGTAATAACTGGGTGCTAAAATGGTAGTATATGTGATAACTGGGAGCAAAGATGGTTAAATATATAATAACTGGGTGCTAAAATGGTAGTATATGTGATAACTGGGAGCAAAGATGGTTAAATATATAATAACTGGGTGCTAAAATGGTAGTATATGTGATAACTGGGAGCAAAGATGGTTAAATATATAATAACTGGGAGCTAAGATGTTAATATATGTGATAACTTGGAGCAAAGATGGTTAAATATGTAATAACTGGGTGCTAAGATGTTAATATATGTGATAACTGGGAGCAAAGATGGTTAAATATGTAATAACTGGGTGCTAAGATGTTAATGTATGTGATAACTTGGAGCAAAGATGGTTAAATATGCAATAACTGGGTGCTAAAATGGTAGTATATGTGATAACTGGGAGCAAAGATGGTTAAATATATAATAACTGGAAGCTAAGATGTTAATATATGTGATAACTTGGAGCAAAGATGGTTAAATATGTAATAACTGGGTGCTAAGATGGTTAAATATGTAATAACTGGGTACTAAGATGGTTATATATGTGATAAATGGGTAAATATGTATCCACAGGAATAAAAAGGAGCTGTAAAATGCATCTCGCAGCAAATAGTGCACATTTAAAATAAAGCTGTCCAGATTAGTAATCTTAATTGCAGTAAATTTTTTACCCTCTTTAATTGTTCTTTGGTTGAATATTGTGGGGATCCTCCGGAGTTTCGATCTCATTCATATCACCATCCTCAGGAGGTTCTCCTCTTCTAGTTTAGCCTATATGTGCAGGAAGGTGGCCTAAAACCACATTCATTAGTTTTGTTTATAATCTCATTGCTCATTTTGTCTTTTGCATACCAGGAATATAAAAACTTTCTATATTCCTGGTATGCAAGCATAGAAAGCCTATACAAGTCAGATTAGTAGTGTTTAAATATATGATGCGTAGGCAATTATGCGTTGACAATAAGCAGTACTTACTGCCTTTAGGCTCTGTACGGCAGTATCGTAACCAGATTTGCTACAATAATAAATTGAAGTGATTCAAAAAGAACATTTGATGAGAACACACTGATCACATCCACACTTTATCTGCAACTAAATTCAAACTTACTTGTTTGCAAAGCATGAAAAACATGGAGTTTAAGTTTAATTAAGTTCAGTCTAAGGGTATCTTGTACATCAATCTTTGCTGCACCTGACGGAACGCGCGGGTTTCTGATTATAATCGTACAAACCCGGCTTATCAATATCACTTTATTTTAATTTTCTTTTTTTAATGTCGTAAATAAGCAATTCTACTGTATAATAAGGTCATCAACTCATTAGATTCGCATGATGGTACAGGTACAGGCTGAATCTGAATAACAATGAAATGACGCAGATTATCTGACTGTCATCAAGGGAAGGGAAGCTGGCACAGTGCTGGTTTAATGCTGGGTCAGCGTCTACGACGCTGACCCAGCATTAAACCAGCACTGTGTGACATCTTACATTACGGGTGGACGCAGACCGGTGTTCGGTTACAGCTGCCCGGTCCGTATGGGATAACCACAAAAGGGATCATCTCCACGGAAAATGACGATTAACAAAATGCGATCCGGGTCAAATTAAAACGCTACGTCTCGTTGACAGGGCTTCTGCGGCGGACGTGCGGCGGTGACGGCTGTCCTCTCTGAAAAGCCAAAAGACAGTAACTTCTGGTTTGTAAATTCATGTGGATACTGCGTTCTCGCTTTGCAAGGCAGAGCGGTCACCGGACGCAGATATCAGGCCAACATTGGGCCAGCATTGTGAGATCCTGTCCGGCTTTGTCCTGATTGTAACCACAGGAAGTGCAGAGAGAAAAAATACAGTCATTCTGTGAGGATTTCGCATGAGCGTCATTTCGGTCACTTTTTTCGGTCACCGCTAAATTCAACCCCATCAGCCAAATATATCTTCTCAATTATTTTACTTATCATCATGACGAATACAAATACAAACACGCTGCCTCAATGTTGGGTAAGCATCCAACATCCTGTACTGTGAATTGGAATGTGGGAAAATAAAATACAAAAATCTGGAAGATCTTTAATTTCCTTTTTAATACTATACTTGACCAGGTCCACTCCAACACAAAATTTAAATTAAAAAATAGCATCCATTTAATTTCACTACAAAAACGTAGACTTTGAAGCTTCATATATGAATAGATTTGTGCTGCCCGGAAAGCACAACTAGCGCAGGATGTTTCAAATTATATATATTTATAATTATATATATTTCAGCCCTCTATGAAACTTATGAGAGTGGAGTTATGTAATTGTTAAAACTCACTCACTCACTCACTCATTCACTCACTCACTCACTCACTCACTCACTCACTCACTCACTCACTCACTCACTCACTCACTCACTCACTCACTCACTCACTCACTCACTCACTCACTCACTCACTCACTCACTCACTCACTCACTCACTCACTCACTCACAAACTCACTCACTCACCCACCCTCTCACTCACTCACTCACTCACTCACTCACTCACTCACTCACTCACTCACTCACTCACTCACTCACTCACTCACTCACTCACTCACTCACTCACTCACTCACTCACTCACTCACTCACTCACTCACTCACTCACTCACTCACTCACTCACTCACTCACTCACTCACTCACTCACTCACTCACTCACTCACTCACTCACTCACTCACTCACTCACTCACTCACTCACTCACTCACTCACTCACTCACTCACTCACTCACTCACTCACTCACTCACTCACTCACTCACTCACTCACTCACTCACCCACTCACTCACTCACTCACTCACTCACTCACTCACTCACTCACTCACTCACTCACTCACTCACTCACTCACTCACTCACTCACTCACTCACTCACTCACTCACTCACTCACTCACTCACTCACTCACTCACTCACAACTCACTCACTCACTCACTCACTCACTCACTCACTCACTCACTCACTCACTCACTCACTCACTCACTCACTCACTCAATGACACACTCACACACTCACTCACTCACTCACAACTCACTCACTCACTCACTCACTCACTCACTCACTCACTCACTCACTCACTCACTCACTCACTCACTCACTCACTCACTCACTCACTCACTCACTCACTCACTCACTCACTCACTCACTCACTCACTCACTCACTCACTCACTCACTCACTCACTCACTCACTCACTCACTCACTCACTCACTCACTCACTCACTCACTCACTCACTCACTCACTCACTCACTCACTCACTTACTCACTCACTCACTCACTCACTCACTCACTCACTCACTCACTCACTCACTCACTGTGTCAATGGCACACATAACATACTAATCATCTGAGTGTTTTTTTCAGCAGATGTTTTGGTGTTTTACGACCGTTTAAACACAGGTATACCACTGGTGAGCTGTTTTTGACTATACTACTGGAGGCTATAGAATAGCCTGTGATTATCCAGTGTATTAGGCCTGGTATGGCCATTACCGACAGCTTCAAAGACAATCCCCCCCCCCCCCCTGCAAGTACAAAACGACGGCTTAGCAGGAGCCATTCTTTTCAGGGATTCTCTGTTCAAATGATTTGTAACTCACATAAGTTTAGGCGTTGGATGAAGAATTGGCCAACGACGGAAGGCGTTGGCCCTTTCTTGACCCAGCAATTAATATCATGGTGTAATCTTCCCTTAATTAAACCCTTCAGTGCAGGGACCGGCTTTAGACGTCAGAATCTGACGTCTCCATTTTTAGACGTCAGATTCGGACGTCTAAAAACGGCCCCTGCACTGAAAGAATAAAAAAAATCATAACTGCCGTAGACCCATAACATAGGTATTCAAATGAAGCGGATAGAGCTGACTAAGACATTTATGATGATTTCATATTGAAAAAAAACCTTCGGTCTCCGTGGTTTTATACAAAAATATTTCAGCATTGTGATCAGCAGCATTCAACCAATGGGCCAGTGTCACAGACGGTGGACCAACATTAAACCGGCATTAGTATGCCGTCTCATGCTTAGTGGGAATGAAATATTATATTAAATAAACCTTTAAGCACACTCGGCCTAGTTATACACCACTCAGCATATTTTGAAAAAAATGATTACTTTGAAATAGCATAATACCTCGTAATAAAGACCTTCTCGGCTCTCGTTTGAGATATTATACTTGTGCATTTAATCAAATCAGTTCATGCACCTCGTGGTTGGAATTATGTCGACAACCCAGGAAACACGACACATTTAAACTATGTTGGTGTAATGTTGGCCCAGCGTCGCAGACGGTGGCCCAACATTAAACCAACATTGTTTCAATGTGTCTTGTTTGCTGGGAATTCACACGTGAGGGTGGGTGGAAATTTAACAAAATAATTAGGTATCAGGAGACTTAAATAACCAATATGTCAAATATGATATCTCAATCTGTCAATCATTGTGTGCCTAAATAAAACGTTTATTGTTTGGATTATCCAAACAATATCACCACGTTTTATTTAGGCACACAATGACACAAATTGGATAAAGTCATAATATCCCGAGAGGAAATAAATCTTGGTCGTCTTTTTCTCTGTTTATTTGCTTATTTATGAAAGCATTAAATTTGTTATAGAAATCTGGTTTTATTGAACACAATGCAATACAAGATTCTGGTATATATTCTAAACTAGCTAGCTTTATTCGGCATGGTCACATACAATTTTACCTATGCTATACCCGAGGTATTAGTCATAATCGTTGACTGTGATGTGTGGATTGCTGCCGCATTGCACACCTCCCAGTCAATGAAAATTACCTGATTATCTGAAACAGCCAATATAGGAAATTAAAGATCTGAATAACTGGATTTTAATGGGAAGGGTCGATTCCATTGAATTAACGTCAAACTAAGGGGTTGTGTCAAGTTAAAAAAAATCCAAGAAAAACTCGGAAGTTGGTGGATGAGTCAAGCCCCAACTCGGATTCTTTTCTTTTTTAAATATTTTGTGTTTTTTTGTATTTTTTGTGTTTTTTTGTTGTTGTACATGTTTCCAAAATAAATTAAAAATTGGGTGGGTGGTTGGTGTGTGGCCAATCCGAGTTTTTCTCGGATATTTTTTATTTTTTTAAGACCCCTAAGTCAGACGTATATGTATATGAATCAGTAGCAGGTAACTGGTTAATGAGCTACAACGCAATGTTGTTTTAATGTTGGGCCAGCGTCTGCGACGCTGGCCCAACATTAAAACAACATTGGTTTAATGTATCGTGTTTGCTGGGTATGGGCCTATGTGGACGTAGATTTGTTTGATCGGGACAGGTGCTGGCTCCATAATGAGCAGCCTTGACTTTGCGTGTGCCGGGAGTGACTTTGATTCTACCGCTGGGTGCGACTTATTGTGTGCCGATTTAGGGCACACGGGTTAACTCGGTCCTCATTGTAGTCGCCTCCGTGAATATAATTTTCTCAGCTGTCGACGACTGCGCTCGCAATTGAAGTGTTAACGGTCGGTTGCGCGATCTTCTGCCGACTGCGCGGGACATTAGCCCATTGCCGGATCAATGTTGGGCCAGCATTGCAGACGCCTGTGCCAGGAGTGTGTGCCCGCAGTCTTGGAATATGGCAGTTATTTCGTTTGACCCCTTTAACTTTTCTTTCTCTGCTTCTCAATCCCTGAAGCATCTCCATTATTATTGAAGCACACGACATAACACACCCTTGGTTTATCACAGCCCAGCAAACACAATGCATTCAACCAATACTGGTTTAATGTTGGGCCAGCGTTGTAGACGGTGGCCCAGCCTTAAAGAAACATTGGTTAAGCATGTCCACATTGCTGTGAGTTGATAGATCATCATCACTGTGCAGACGGTGGAAATAAATAATTAAAGTCTGCTCCTTTTGAATTTGAATTTGCCCATCAAATTTGCAATAAGCCTACAAGAGTAATTATATTGTCTATTACTTATGCAGTGGATTAATTATCCTTCTTGAATTACACGCATCGTAATCAATTTTCGTTTTCTCCAAATTGCTTTAAAAAAATAGTATTATCAGCATGAATTACCAAATTGAAAAGTCCAATGTGAAAATGTGCGTGCTAATTATTATATCCATCCCGATTACTTTCACTAAGACGTCAGTCTACATGTAATAGTCACCGTGCATGGCTTTGTTGTAATAGTTGCTCTCTGGAACTCATCCCAGTAGAAATCGCAAGATTTAGACTATCTGAACTTTCCCCAATTTCCATTAGAATGAGAGAAAGTTCAGATAATCTCTGAATTTTAAAGTTCCGGGCATTTTTCGGAACTTAGCGTGGGGATCGCTCTCAGTCAGCGCAATAATGGAAAAATATTATCCCCCGGTAAAACGAATTGCTCAATCCACGGCCCACGCCTTTATTGTGTGGGGCTGCCCACTGCTATCTTTGAACAGCCCTGAGCTGCGAGGCTGAGAGACTGGCTCAGCATCATTCAGCGGTTCCCAGCAAACACGGGACGTTGACCTAATGTTGGCCTAATGTTGGGCCGACGTCGTAGACGGCGGGCCAACATTAGGCCAACATTAGGTCAATGTCCCGTGTTTGCTGGGAATTGTCGATCCAGCTCGCATATGTAATCTATATTATGATGCCAATAAGACGCAGTCGATGTCACCAGTAACACATACCGGTCATGGAGCCCTCCAATC